>LPNX010515239.1:151912-392077 GCA_001517045.1 Pseudotsuga menziesii
GATACCCCAAGCCATAGGAATTTCTCTCCGTAACAGTCTTGATGAAGTCTTCAGATTCATGTGCACTCACATCTCTCAGGATATTTTGTTCCATGTTTACAGACTAAGGACTCTGAAGGAAGCTTGGGATAAGCTTGAATATTTGTTTGTAAAACCAGATGAGATTCGAGGGTATATATTGGAGAATGAGCTCATTACACTGCAACCCAGCAGTTTTGAAACTATTCAGCAAATCCTTACAAAATACAAGTCACTGGTACTGCAATGCAAACAATGTGGATTAGAGAGGAAAGATGAGAAACTTGTGTTGTCAGTGTTGAGCAAGCTTGGCTCAGAGTACTCAGTCTTTGTCTCTACATTCCATTCTGGAAGAGCTTACATCCCTAATTGGAAGATGCCTTCTCTATATGCTTTTGTTGAGTCATTAATATAAGACCAATATAAATTGGTTCAAATGAGAATGATTCGGACCTCAAAGAATGAAGCACTCTTAGTGATAGTCTCAAACAACGCAAAAGAGAGAGGGAAGCACAAAGGGAAGAAGACCAAAAACATTGATTAAAACCCAAAGGAGAATCAAGAATCTTCCGATGGAGCCTCAGGTTCCAAGAAAAAGAAGAAATTCGAGAATACTATGTGTCCCTACTATATGAGAGGCTTTCATCCAGAGAGTCAGTGCATGAAGAAGACCACTGACTAGCTGTCAACACTCCTTGAACAGAACAATATTTCCCTTCCACAAGGAGCAAAGAATTCCGATGCTTGACAATCGACAAAATATCATGAGAGGTGCCATGCTTTGAAGGCAGGCCTCACTCCATCCAAGGCTTACTTGATAGATTTTGGAGCATCCAATCACATGGTTGCCTCCAAGTAATCCTTGACCACTCTAGATCTCTCAAGAGGAACTAGCATTCATATGGGAGAGGACTCTCAAATCCCAACTTTTGGGAGAGGTTCTATTAAAATCCAGCATGGAGATTTCAACAAGTACTTTATGTGCCCTATATTGCAGCAAATTTATTATCTATTTATCATCTGACACATACTAGCTCACCAAAGCAAGTTGTATTTGGTCCTGGCTCGGTGTTAACACTAAAAAGTGTTCACCTAGCTCTCCATGGTCTAAGCCATAGCCATACATCATATTCCCACCATTATTTCCTTGATTTTGACCTTCAAGATTGTATTTCCACTAAAAATTGTCTAAAACATCATTACTCCTTCCCATAAATGAAGGGACGATGAGAATTTATTGTGATGTATCCCCACTCTCTCCCAAAAAGGGTAAAAAACCCTAAAAATTGAGAATTGGTAAAAACCCTAGATAAATACCATGGACAATAAAATACCATGGGTCATTACCATGTGTCAAAAAACCCTAATACCATACTATAAATACATTGTAAAGGACTCCTCCAAAACACTTTTTTCCATTTGCCATCAGCCACATCACATACCCTTTCTACCATTATTCCCACATTTTTCCACGCCATTCCCACAGTGTATGTTGAGCTTGCTCCATACCCATTTGGATCCATCCCCCATCTGAAAACTAGGTGTGGAAGAGACTGGAGACCAAAACCATGGAGTTGTGGGACCATTTCCTAGGACAGATATAGTGGCTCAACTTCAAAAAACAGGTGTGTTCATTATTATTTCTTGCATTAGTTAGTTTATATATGTGAAAAAACATAAAAAATATTTGTTATTGTTATCTTGTTTCTTTTTTTATTGTTGAACTCTTCCTTATGCTCTAGACGAGATAAGGTTGGTGCTTTTGCTCATAATAGGGGAGAAATCCTCACTACACCCAGTGGAGATCTCAAATATCTCAATTGGGAAGATTATATCGAAGGGTGTTGCAAACCATGCCTCCAAGGCATATGAATTCTCACACTTTCTGTCATACTAAGCTCCAACACAATTTCAACAGCCATTCGAAAGGGAAGGTAAAAACTCTCTTTCATCTTCATTTGCAGATAACGATATGTTATCTAAAATTTTAATTTCAGAAGATGAGGAACAAGATCAACATGATCTTGATATTGAGATTGTACCTCAAGATGATTTATATCCAGATCCATCTCCTATTCCAAATCTGAATCCTAAATGGGTTGAAAACCTCATTGAAGCAAGTGGGAATGATGCTGGGGATCCAGATGATAGAATAAGAACAAGGTCTTAGTATCAGAATGAATATATTGCACTCTCTCACACAAATTCAATACCTACATAGTGGTGCAACAAAATTCCAGGAAGATGCTACTTGATGATAGCGAATGATCCACAATTTAGCCCACTGAAGAACAAAATGGATCATTCCATTCCTCCTCCAAAAAGAAGAGACAAATGCAACATTCAGCATATCAGAAGATGGAAAGGTTCACATGCATATTCCCAGGATGCTTATGCATAGAAGAACCATGATTTTGCATGGCTACTCCACAAAGTTGCAAATTGCAGCAATTTTTTCACAAGTTTTTTCTCAAAGATAATTTTTTTTATCTTAAGTAGTATAGCTTGTTTCCTGATTCCTGCTTATTTTGAGGGGGGTGTTCCCATGAGGTTTTCCCCATTTTCCTTAGTTTATTAAGCAACCTTTTATTTCATTTAGATTGTATGGGTGACTTTTGGTCTAGTTGTCAGGGTCCAAGTTGTCCAAAGCTAGGATTAAAGGGGGTGTTAGGATTAATTAATCCTCCTTTGTCCAATATAGTCTATTTGGTCATATTTCCTAAATTAGGGGGTAATTATATTGTACTAGAGTGTGGGGGACACATATAGAGGTTCTATGTCTCTTATTGCATGTGTATCCATGAGTTTGTGTGCCTCTGACACCAATCCCTACATTATAGGACCCCACTCTAAGTGCCACCAAGGCCAAAGATGGCACACCCGCCAAGTTAGGCTCGCAGGCCAAGAGATTTTCATCAAATTTAACATCTCTTCTAATGATTATATCATGAGAATGTGGTTGAAGAAGTCTATAACCTTTTACATCTTCAAAATATCCAACAAATATGCACTTTTCACTTTTAGGCTGCACTGCTTTTTGTTTTTCATCCGGAATGTGAGCCCATGCTTCACAACCAAACACATGAAAGTGACTTACATCTGGTTTAATTTTACTCCATGCTTCTTCTGGTGTTATACCCTGTAAAACTTTAGTGGGTGTGCGATTAACTATGTAATTTGCACAATTTATGTCCTCAGCCCAATATTGAAGACTTAGTCCCTTAGATTGGATCATACAATTAGCCATTTATTTTAAAGTGCGGTTCTTCCTTTCGGCTACACCATTTTGTTGTGGTGTATATGGAACAGTGTGTTGTTGTTGGATTCCTTGTTTAGTGCAAAAAGTAGTGAACTTGTTGTTAACATATTCTCCTCCATTGTCAGATCTTAACTTAATAATTTGATGACCATATTGTTTTTCAACAAGAGCCTTGTAGGATAAGGACATGTTAAATACTTCACTCTTAAGTTTTAGGAAGTAAACCCAAGTGCGTCTGGAGTAGTCATCAATGAAAGTTAAGAAATATTTGAAACCAGAAAAGGAAGCAGATGGAAGAGGGCCACACAAGTCACTATGCACAAGCTCCAAGGGAACCAAGACGTGCCAAGAGGCACGTTTGTCAAAACCATCCCGATGATTTTTTCGAGTACACAACTGGAACAAACACCATCCTTGCAAGATACCAGTGGAAGACCAGTCACCATATTGTATTTACATAGTTGTTGCAATGAGCGATAATTTAAGTGACCAAATCGCTCATGCCAAAGTTTGCTCAAGTTATCACTATGAGCAACAAAAACTGAAGGAAAATGTGATGACCCAAAGTTGTTAAATTTGTACAACTTGGTAATATCATCAATAGTTCTAGTAGCAAGGATATTTTGAGGATTTTTAAAATCCTTGATTACAACTTGGTGAGGTGTAAACATCATAGTTTTACCTTCACCTGAATGAGTAATTTGATAGACTGATAAAAAATTGCAGGAAATTTTTGGAACACATAGTACATCACTGAAATGACCAATTTCTACTGGAACTGTTCCAGATCCTACAACACTTAGAGATCTATCATCACCAACAAATATTTGTTTGGTGTTACATTCATGCATAGCAGAAAACATGGCTTTATCCTTAGCCATGTGATAAGATGCTCCAGAATCAATGAGCCATTCAATTGAAGTAGAAGAAGAAGATGCAGTATAAGAGTAACCAGAAGCACAAAGTGCATGTCCATGAGAGTTAGATTCCGAAGACGAATCTAGGCTGATGTGGTGCTTCTTCATTGCTGCTTCCAAGGTTGCCATCTTCTTGAAACACTTAGTTTCATCATGATTATCTTTCCCACAAAAACTGCAATGACGCTTAGCCTTATTTCCTTTTTGCTTGGATCCTTTGTCATTTTTTAAAGAAGGAGCTGACTGAGAGGGTTTGGGACCCTTGTTGTTTTGCTTATTATTGTGAAAATTCTATTTCTTGGGAGGCTTGGACTTTTCTTTCTGTTGGTGGTGTTACCTGTTATATGCAAACTCCTCATGAAAGTCACTGGAAAGCAACAAAAAGAATACTTCGATATATTCGAGGTACAATTCAGTTTGGGATTCATTACAGTACAGGGGGTAAACCTTTGTTGGTTGGTTTCACTGATTCAGATTGGGCCGGCGATCCTGATGATCGAAAGTCTATTGTAGGTTATGTTTTCAGTCTGGGATTTGGACTAGTCACTTGGGCTTGTAAGAAACAACGAGCTCTTGCTCTTTCTTCAGCAGAAGCAGAATATTGAACCGCAGTTAATGCCATTCAAGAAGCTTTATGGCTTCGACAGATCCTTTCAGAGTTTGGATTCAAGCGGCAGCAACCTACTCCACTTTGGTGCGACAATCAGAGTGCCATCAATCTTTCCAAAGATCTAGTTCTACATCAGCGTAGCAAACACATTGAGCTACACATGCACTTCATCAGAAATCTTGTTCATGATAGTGTTATTGAAGTTCTCTATTGCCCTACATATGATCAAGTTGCAGACATCTTCACCAAGTCTCTTACAGAAGGGAAGTTTTCTAAACTTTTGTCTATGTTAGGAGTTCAGGAATGTGTCCTTAAGGGGGGATAGGCTCTAATTCCTCCTTCCTTCTCCTAATAGTGTCACTTTTGTAAATCCTTCAATCCTATCCCAAGTTGTTCTTAATGGGGGATGTTAGGATATTTAGACACTTAGGAGTTAGTTAAGATCAACTTGTGTAATATATCCATTAGGTAAAAGTGTGTTTCTTTAGTATGCATTAGTATGCATTTGTAAATATTCTAATCTGACAGTCATGATATGTTCTAGACATAGAGTGATCTGATGGTTCAAATTCTCTTAGATCATACCTACCATTGATCCGTGGCTTAACACCCGATTGGTCTATGATCTCTATTTAAATAGCATAGAGGGTCCTTGGCTAGTTGACTGATTATGAGAAGCTCATGTAACTTTCTTTTTTTTGCATAATTTATTGCTCCAAGTAGCTATTTGGCTGGGTTCGTGGACTGTTTCCCTCTCAAGGGTTTTAACCACATGACAAACATTTGTGTGTTGATCTACAATCTGTTTGTGTGAAGTAGTATCTGAAGGTGTTCGGTCTTTTGGGAGTACCCTGTGTACTCGAACAGTAACACATAGAATATTACTAGAAGAGGAAGTTGCTTGTCACTCTAGTACATCATTTTTCAATGCATAGAGTACGAAAGGAAGAGGGAGAATGATGCTCCACTTCAGAGGGAGTGATTGCAGAAGATATCGAGGTTCGACATGGTACGATAGGATGGACAATTTTCTAATGGCTCCAGTATTTACTAAGATTAAAGCAGATTCTAACCTTTAATTCAAGGTTGAAGGTGGCAGACCAGTGATGCTATTGTTATATGTCGATGACTTGTTCTTGACAGGGAAAGAGGAATTCATTAGAGATACATGAAGGATACTTGCTACTGAGTATGAGATGAAGGACTTGGGGTAGGTTGCACTACCTCTAGGCATGGATGTATAGCAGAGTGCAGACGAAATCCCCCTTGGAAAAGGGAAGTATGTAGTGGAGATCTTGAAGAGGCTCAGGATGATGAACTGCAAAGGCCATGGCCACACCTATGGCATCGAACCTGTAGCTATTGAGTAATGCTTCATCAGAGTCAGTTGATGCTACGATGTATCATCAGATGATTGGGTCCTTGATGTACCTGACCAATACAAGACTAGATATTTGCTTTGCTATGAACACATTGAGCCAGTTCTTGATGGATCTGAGACATGTTCACATGATGGTTGCAAAGCATGCAGTGAAGTACCTGAAGGGTACAGTTGATTATGGGCTCAAGTATGACGTGAATCGGAAGACTAACCTGGAGGGTTATGTGGATTCGGATTGGGAACGAAGAGCCATTGAGAGGAAGATCACTTCAGGGTGCTGCTTTAGTATGGGATCAGGCATTATCTCTTGGTTTAGCAGGAAGGAGTCCTGCATGGCACTGAGAGCAATCGAGGTAAAATATGTTTCCACTTACTCGACTATTTGGGAGGCAGTATGTTTCTTTTTAAAACGACTATTTTTTTTTATTGATCTGACTTGCATTTCTGTATGATGTAGAGAGAAGCAGTGAAGCTCTAGTATGTGATGCAGATCGAGATCTCTTGAAAGAGGGAGTTCTAGCATAGCCGGTGTTGTCACTCAGAATGTACCCAGGTTGTGAAAGGTAGATCCCAAGGTAACAACAAAAACCACTTTAGAATGTATTTTTGACCTAATACAGTCACAGAGGGATCTCTCACTATTTACAAAGTTTTTATACTCAATATATTCAATCAAAGACAATTAGATGGTCATATTTTTGATGGGACAAATATGACAAGTTTGTTTTAAAAGACTTGGTAGGACAGTCATGGAGGAGACCATTGGGAAATGGAGTCAACAATCAGATCTGAAATAGGTTGCAGGAGGTAAGGTTTTGAAGGTTTATGATTAGAGGAAATGTAGGCACCATTTCCTCAGTCTTGAGGTATTAATAGGTTGATTAGTATACAAAGGGAGACATCCCATCAAACATAGCACCTAAGTAGGGTGAATTCTGCAAGACTTTAGAAGAAAATATTTTGAAAATGCTTGAACAATGGACCTACAGCATGCATGATGAATTCTATCCCATAAACACTAATTCTCAAGAATGAAATCAAATAAAAAATGGAGTGGGAAATAGGATAAACAGTCACATAAAGAAATTACTTACTGAAGAAAAAGATGGCACAAGAATCTCTATCATGAAAAAGGTTTTACATTCCTCCTCTGCAAATTTCATTCATTTACTAAAAACGTGAAGCCATTACAATGTAGAGTCTCTCTTCTCTTGAAAATACCCCCCTTAAACTATCAATTACATTTTAATTTATATAATAATAACCTCTACCTAACCTTGAATTCAAAACCTAACTGAATTCTAAAAATAGAAACAGTTACAACAACGTTTCTCCTGGATATCTCTAATGGTGATAGTTGTGTGAAATATGGGAAAGGTTTTTGTAACTGGACATGTTCCTGACAAAACCCATGTCGTTATTTCTCCAAAATCATCTCAAGTTCCTTGGAATCTTCCTTTGAAACGGATGACTCAGATAATGAAATTGTAGATTTCTAGAAAAATGACTTGTGAAGATATTTTAAATTCTCCCAACCTGTGATTACTGTGTAAAAAATGAAGGAGGTTTTTTATTATAGGCCTGTTAGGAATACAAACCTCTCTCATTTTTGTAAAATTAAATTCCATTTGTCCAAAAAAATTCTTTGAATTTGATGGATGAAATAGTCCTTTGGAAAACATGAAAAATGGCTTGTACAACTGACTTTTTTTTTGCTACACCATAGCACCTGTATGAAAAATGAAAGAGGTTATTGTGGAAAGATGTGTTTTGAAGCAAATAATCTCTCAATATCTCAAAATTCATCTTCATTTNTTCTGCTACACCATAGCACCTGTATGAAAAATGAAAGAGGTTATTGTGGAAAGATGTGTTTTGAAGCAAATAATCTCTCAATATCTCAAAATTCATCTTCATTTTATGTAAAAAATTATTTTAATTTGATGACCAGAACAGTCATTTTGAAATCTGAACATTTTCCCTCTGAAGATGACTTTGAATTTCCCAATATGTATCACCTGGGTAAAAAATGAGAGAGG
This sequence comes from Pseudotsuga menziesii, assembly GCA_001517045.1. NCBI lineage: Eukaryota > Viridiplantae > Streptophyta > Pinopsida > Pinales > Pinaceae > Pseudotsuga > Pseudotsuga menziesii. Next base: position 160,137 of record LPNX010515239.1, read on the forward strand.
TTATTGTATATCATAATTCTATGTTGAAAAACCTCTTTCAGCTTTTGAAAATTCTTCTTTGTTTTCTAGAAACAGGTCTTTAAATAAAATGACTAAAACAATCATTTTCAGAAAAATATGCTATGTTGCTTCTAAACCTTGAATTGTTTAACTGTAATTCAGAGAACATATAGCATCTATCCTTGTAAGATCATATATTTTAAGAGAAATACCATGAATTTATTGATCAAGGTAGCCATGTTTGTTAATAGTGTCTCCAAACACTTGAATAATCCAAGCTTTGGCACACTCTCCACTGTAAATTCTGTTTGTAAGACTTTAAACACATACCAATACCTTCACGAATGCTCTCACTGTATATATTTCTGCAACACTTCTGGGATGATGTTCTTTTTGGGCTTCCCTTATGCATTGTTGAGTGGTGGCTTCCCTTTTCTTTCTCTATTAAAATCAATTTCTAGCTCCTTGATCAGACTCTTTATCTCCGCCATTTCCCTTGTGATTACAAACACGTAAAAGTTGAGTTTGGAAATATGGCGGACTGTCTCCTTCCTTTCGTGCGGAGCACACAAATGAAATGATTTTTTAGAAACCAAGTCAACTTTAAATAATGGTCTATTCCGTAGCCTCCACTGAGCTGTTTTTCCCAAACTACTTTCTCTGCGGAATTCACCAAAAGTTACCACGTGGAAAGTGGTTTAAATTCCGCTACCACCTTTCCAATTTAACCACCTCACAACTTTACTCTCCGGAAACACTAATACCCATTGATGAGTTTTCACTTTTTACATCAGCCGTCAGATTATTTTATGTGCTAGTGGTTTGATTATACCTTAAGAAATGTAATAAATCTTGTTTAGTGCTTAAACCTTCATTAAGACTTGGTTTGGTGAATAAAGGCCGCTTTTTTGCTTTGGAAAAAATATCCAAAACTATATAAGTTTGAATATAAATAAAATAATAAGTTTATAAAACCCATTTTATAAATTTCATTCAAAAGTTAATAAAATTTTTGCCCCACTTGTGAAAAATTTATTTCTCTTTTTACCTATAATTCCTTTAACTTCTCTTCTTTGCCAACTTGGAAATAACTTAATGAGAAAACTTTGGAAACCAACTCAATCACCCATGAAAACTTAAAATTTTGAAGGCAATAAGACCAATTTTGACAAAAATAAAATTAGTGCTAACAACTGGCTCCAACTAGGGATGCTATCCTCCCTGTGAGGTAGCAAAGAACCCCATAGAACAGGTGCCAAATCCATTGGGTTTCTCTTAATTTTTCTCTGAAATCCTCAACCTGTTTTGAACTGAACCATCAACTAAAGCCATTTTCCAAACAAATCCCACTCTGTCAACTTGTAACTGATTTGCACTTGAAACTAAAACCAAACTGAAAACTGTTGAAAGAAATGCTCGCCATGTCGAGCTTATTCATGCCTACCTATCCTACTTAACTAAGCACAAATGCCCAATCAAGCAAAATCTGACTTCCAATGAAGCCAATCAAGCAATTTATCCAATAATTCCATTTCTTCCTCACGCTTGATTGAAATTAGAACATAAGAACAAAATAGCAGTAGGTTATAATGAAAAATTTGTCCTTTGCTGCAAACATATAACCAACTACTCCATCTGAAAAATTTATCCATGTATTCTGCTACTAGATCATAAAAAACATGAAAAATTTCAAAATACGCAATCACCTGTTTGTCATGACAAGGCTGTCCAAAAAGTAACTCCTCTTGCATACTGTCAAACCGATCTTCAGAAGAGCTTTGAAAGAAATTCTCATGATTGTTTTTCAATGATATATCAGCAACTTCATTTAATATTTATACATTTACCACTCCATTCTTCTCAAACACTTCAAGAGGAATATCATTTTTTTCTTCAACAAGATTAAGCAAAAAGATGTCTTCTTGACAAAATGTTTCTGAATTGGAAATATTTAAAGAAACATCCCATTGAGAGTCCTCATCTCCTTCTTTGTGATCCCCTTGTTTATTGCACAATATTGGTTCTTTCACATACTGAGATTGATGGCACGATTGCTCTTCCTTTTCATTATATATAAGTAGGCTAAAATTATCTTTCAAACCATCACTAACATAATTTTTAAGAAGCAGACCGCAATCATCAGAAAAACCATCAAGAGTCTAACCCTCTTCTTTCACATTACTAAGCTGATCATCTTCATGCTCATATCTTTTTTCCAATTCTAATCCAAGGTCTGATTTCTCTTTAATTGCATTTTCAGAAAATAAATATGTGGAGGGAATGTAAGACTGAAAATTTGCAGAATCAGAATTATTTATGTAATCACCCACAGAAGCATTAGAACTTAGAGGAAATTGTTGCTGCAAAAAGAAATTTTCTGATTGGGAATAAGCAGCTTCATCTTGAAACAAAACTTCAAAAGTTGAATAATATGAAGAAGGGTTTGATTGACCATCCCAAATTCCTTCTTCGTCACACAAAGATTGACAAGACTGCTGCAAATTATCATCTACTTCAAGAAAACAAATCTAACCTTCTGATTGTATTTGATTGAATATCTTGAGTATAAAAGCTTTGTAAATAGTGAGAGATCCCTCTCTAACTGTATTAGATCAGAAATACATTCTAAAGTGGTTTTTGCTGTTACCTTGGGATCTACCTTTCACAACCTGGGTACATTCTAAGTGATAACAAATTGGCACTGTTGCCGGGGAACGAAGGTTCAAATATTCCCTGGGTATGAATGACATAGTTTCAGATTTGATTGTTGATGGTGAAGAACAATCAGATATCAGCAAGGTTGTGCATGTTTCACTTGGAAACTCCATCTTCGAAGAATCCAGTTTTCAGAATTCCTATGGCGACTCCACTGTCAAAAGATTGTGAAGTTTGAAGAGTTGATTCAGTATATTCATTTGTCAAGATGAGTTCTTTGTCTGCAAGGTATCCTCCTATGAATCGTGCTCACATTCCTGGTTTTCCAAATCGAATACCTAAACTGGATCAGCAAACAGGTTTTCCAAAGTTTAAAGATCAAAAGAATGATGATGCTGCCCTTCATTTGGTTAGATTTCATATACATATACATAAGCTGGGAGTTAAATTGCATGAGGATTCTTTAATGAAAATGTTCATGGCTACTTTAGAAGGAGATGCAAGGTCATGGTATGAAGGGTTACCATCGGAAATTTTGTTTTCCCTTACTGATTTTCATACAGTATTTCATGAGCATTACAAAAACCAATATCCCTCCTTGTTGCTGCTTCAATATTGTTGTACGCATGTTAAAGGTTTCATTGAAGATTTGGAAAACTTATATAGTGATGATGAGTTAGTGGATGAAGAGATTTTAGAAATTTTATATGAGAACCCATTTCAGAAAAAATAAATACAAATTAGTTGTCTTCACATTCAAGAAAAATCTCAGCAGTTAATAATTTCTTCCTCTACTGAAAAAGACATGAGCCAAAACTTTGATTCAACCAGCTACATTTCTTTTCCTGAAGTAGATGATAATTTGCAGCAGTCTTGTCAATCTTTGTGTGACCAAGAAGGAAGTTGGGATGCTCAATCAAACCCTTCTTCATATTATTCAACTTCTGAATTTTTGTTTCAAGATGAATTTGCTTATTCCCAATAAGAAAATTCATTTTTGCAGCAACAATTTCCTCTAAGTTCTAATGCTTCTGTGGGTGATTACATAAAGAATTCTGATTCTGCAAATTTTCAGCTTTACAGTCCCTCCACATATTTATTTTCTAAAAATGCAATTAAAGAGAAATCAGACCTTGGATTAGAATTGGAAAAAAGATATGAGCATGAAGATGATCAGCTTAGTAATGTGAAATAAGAGGGTTATACTCTTGATGGTTTTTCTGATGATTGCAGTCAGCTTGTTAAAAATTATGTTAGTGATGGTTTTAGAGAAAATTTTAGCCTACTTATATATAATGAAAAGGAAGAGAAATCATGCCATCAATCTCATTATGTGAAAGAACCAATAGTGTGCAATAAACAAAGGGATCACAAAGAAGGAGATGAGGACTCTCAATGGGATGTTTCTTTAAATCTTTCCAATTCAGAAACGTTTTGTCAAGGAGACATCTTTCTGCTTAATCTTGTTGAAGAACAAAATTATATTCCTCTTGAAGTGCTTGAGAAGAATGGAGTGGTAAATGTATAAATATTAAATGAAGTCGTTGATATATCATTGAAAAAGAATCATGAGAATTCCTTTCAAAGCTCTTCTAAAGATTGGTTTGACAGTATGCAAGAGGAGTTACTTTTTGGACAGCATTGTCATGACAAATAGGTGATTGAGTATTTTGAAATTTGTCATGTATTTTATGATCCAGTAGCAGAAAAACATATAAACATGAAGAAAAGTATATATGATAAGATAGCTCATCAACAGTTAAAAATTCCATTACTCATAGTGGAAAAGACGTCATAAGGGTACTGAAGAACATTCAGACAAGAACATAGGTTCAAGAAATTAGAACGCTCTTACAGCTAATGAGACACAGCTGAAAACAAAATAGTTCACATTCAACATTGCTCATTTAATCACATTGACATATTCCACACAACACTTTCTCCAATAGGCAAAATTTGCAGTCTCTGGTTGTAAAATGAAATAGTTCCTCTTACAAGCATTAAGTTACAAGTTTTTCGGGGGAAAAATCCCCTGTAACTTCTAACTTTCAAATATTTAAACAAAATTAGAGACCGCTTGGGTTCCCCCCCAAACGTGTGACTCTTCGGTTCTTCGAGCGTTTCATATCCCTTCTTTCATCTTTTCTCCGTATGCTCATGATCAACTGAGTAACTGCTGGACCTTTCAGATCTGGGCTTTTGTTGCTTTCGATTTTGTCTTTTCCTTCGCTTGTCTCCCTTGCGACCCTGCCGGTTTCGATTTGTTTTTTACAAAACTGTCAAGCTATGCATTCACGCCACGGTTGCCCCAAAAGTCCCTTGATTTCTACCTGCAATCAATTACTGTGCATCATTCATTGGAATGGCATTTTAAACGTTAAATTAAACCACATGGAGTGGCTAATCCACAAGAAAACGACCAGGTGCACCCCTTGATCTGAGAATTTTAACAAATGCTGCCATCACTACCTCGTCCACTTACAGCCTCAATAGACATCATTCATGACGGAAGACGAAAAACTCGACGGCGGCTCAACATACTTACATCGGAAGGGTAGCTCATTCACAGCCGCAGCGGCAGATCCTCACAAGAATGGGTACTGCAAAATACTTTAAGCATATCGGAGTTGGAATGGTTTTGACTAAGCCTCGAGCGGGAAAGTTCTAAATCGAAAGTCGAAAGAATATCGACATCGACAGACGAAAGCTTTGCCTAGCCGCAACGGCGAAAAAGAAATGACTAGGGGAAAGCGACTAAAAGACTGACGCATTGGCTGGCAGAGCGTTTTGGACTTCGGGCGCTTAGTTTCTTTGGGATCCGCAACGGCGGAAGCAAAAGGTTAAAGACATGTGACTAGCATCGGAGGGAGGAGTGCTTTGGACTTCGAGTAGCTAACTGGTTTGGGAGCCACAACGACGGAAACAAAAAATGGCTACAGCTTCCGATCAAAATAAAAGATGCTCCGATCATAGCATAAAAACGCTAAGTCTGAAATTCAACAACGGTTAAAACACCAATTCCAAACCCGAGCAACTTTTGAAAATAGGCCGAGGGTCAATCCTTGAAAATAATCCAAAAATAAAGCACGACAAAAAGATTCCAGGACCCAATGATTAAAAAACAACGCTAAACAATGAGGAGGGGCCCAAAATTTAAGAAATTTGGGGAGAACGGTTGCAGCTGTAACAATTGGCAGCTACCTGGTGAACCTAGATCTCTAGACAACTACTTCCTTAAGTAACAGACTTTTTAACAATAAAATCAACATGTTGAATTCTTCTAGATGTATGGATTTCCCAAATGGCAGATAGATGAACTTTGAATCATTGAGGGTAGTCCTATTCAGGAAAATGGAAACCAAGGTTTCAAAGTCAAGATAACTCTTTCGAGGCCAGAAGTATGAGTTTCATTTTTTACCTCTGTCTTTGGGTAGCTTCCAGCTTGGACACCACAGGATCGTAACATCTGGTAAACATAAATATTCATTTGTTCCTCATTCCCATGCCATTTTGCACTTTTTTGTGCCTTTTGGACTTTTGTCCTTTGAGTCTTCCTCATGCCTTTCTTTTTGAATTTTTATTCAGGCTCCTCTATCCATAGTGTCCTTTTGTGTGAGAGATGCATTTAGTTTTCTGCTCACGGATGGAGAGGAACTTTTGGCAGTTTTATACTCATATGATTTAGTACTTTGTTTTGATATACATTTCTTCCTTAGGAGTTTTGACTCTTCTTAGCCTTTCGACTTTCAATTCTTGGCATGGGATCATTTATATATAATATACTGTTTATCCTGCTTCCTTTCCATGGGTCTTTTGCTGTCACCCCCCTAGGACATTTTTAAGTGTGAGATGGATGGAGCCTTGAAATAGTATTCCAGACCTTTTAATATTGAGTTACTTTACAGGGATTAAGCAGGATTTCAATGCGTTCACAACCATTTAGGAAGACTGCTAGACTAGAAGAAACTCTATCAGATAAAACCATAATACACAGTCTTATAATCAAGGATTTTAGTTTGTCCAGAATTCTAATGCTCTCCATGCGACCAAAGCTTTCTTCTTTTATTTGAAACCAAACAAAAAATTTAAAGTAAAACTAAACTTCATGACTCAAAGACTCAAAAAGACAGCCAAAACAGATTATTTATATACAAGATAGCAGAACTCAAACAGAACTCAGGAAAAATAAGGCTTGAGAACCAAACCATTTACTGGTAAGTTCTCCTCCCATCCTTGCAGATCTTGCAACTTATAAGTAGAAGGGCCAAGCTTTGCTGCAATCTGAAAAGGGCCTACCCACAACTGCTGGAATTTAGTATGCTTTCCTTTCTCATCGTGGGGGTGATCCCACTTGAGAACCAGATCTCCCACTTCAAACTCTTTTGTTCCTGCCTTATGTTTGTCGAACCATCTCTTTATTACCTCTTGTTGTTTCTTAAAGTGCTCTCTGGTTTTAGATCTAGCCTCTTCTACTTTCAGGAGATTATATATCCTTATTTGCAAAACTTCATCATCCGACCCTCTAGATTCTTGAGCTATTATGGAAGAAGGTAGCATGATATTGGGAGGAAAAATGGCTTCTTTACCATACACAAGGGTATATGGTGACACTCCTATAGCAGACTTGGGGGTGACTCTATCAGCCCAAAGGGCATTTGGTAGCACTGAGTGCCAACTCCTCTGGTTTTCTATTACGGTCTTCTTTAAAATTCTAATCAGATTTTTGTTGGAGGATTCAGCCAGGCCATTTCCTTGTGGATAGTAATTAGCATAATAATGCAATTTTATCCCTTTATCATGAGGAAAAGCAGTTAATTTAATTGATGCAAAGTACTTGGCATTATCAAAGACTAACGAAATTGGAACTCCAAACCTGGTCATGATATGATCTTGTAGGAAGCTGATGACCGCGTCTTCATTTATCTTGTGCAGCGGGATAGCTTCAACCCAGCGAGTGAAATAATCGGTCGCAGTCAGAATGTACTTGTGTTACAGGGAGGAATTTGGTTTTATTTCTCCAATGATATCCAACCCCCATTGCTCGAATGGCTCTGTGATCATCACAGGATTTAGGGGTGCTGCTGCTTTAGGTTGTCTTCCACTACACCTTTGGCAAATATCACATTTCTTGACATGTGCGTGCACATCTTTGAAGAGTGTAGGCCAATAGTAACCGGCTCTGAGGATTTTGTGGGATGTAGTATCCCCTGAATAATGTCCCCTAGTAGGCCCATCATGCAAATATGTCATTACTTTTTTCGCATCTTCTTTCTCTAAGCATCTCAAAATAACTTCGTCATAATTTTTTTCTGAATAATACTCCTTCAACAATTTGATAGGAAGCTGATTTAAGACGCATCGCTCTTCTTTGCTTAGAATTCCAATTTTCTGGCAATAGCGTTGCCTGCAGGTAATGCACGAGGTCTCTATACCAAGACTCAGGAGCTGTAAACAAAGGACATACCTCCATTACATGTAATTCGGCTTCATCCTCCCAGGCGTGTTCTTCATTTTTTCCATTTTCAGTCATCAGTTTGCACAACCCTTGTCCTTTAACAATAGAGGCTGGCTTGAATTCAAGGTCGTACTCTTGAAGAGTTGTTATGCAGTTGCCCCTTCTTTCTCCTAACTCCTTCTGTATAAGAAGGGACCTTACAGTTGGGCAAGGGACGATCACCTTGGTTCGATTTTTTAAAATATAAGGCCTGAATTGCTTTACTGCTTTAAATACTGCGTAAGCTTGTTTATCAATGGCTGGGTAATTTAATTCGGCCCCTTGTAGACCAGTGCTCATGAAAGATATTGGGCATTCATCCCCTCCATCTTCCTTTTTCGTAAGCACAGCTGCTAACGAATCATCGGATGCAAAGGTATACAGAATAAAGTCTTTATCGAAATTTGGGCTTTTCAGGGAGGGTGCGTGTGCAACAACAATTTTAATTTTGTTGAATGCGTTCTTCTCAATCTCAGTCCATTTGAATTGTGCATTTTGCTTCACCATCTACTGCAGTGGCTTGACAATCTGAGCAAAATCAGGCACAAATCTTCGCACGAAGTTTATAGTTCCCATAAATGATTGCATCCCTTTTTTATTATGGGGCAAAGGGATTTGTTCGATGGCCTTAATTCTTTCTGGATCTATAGAGATTCCTTTCTTTGAAACTATATGACCCAGCAATTTTCCCTCCATGACAGCGAACACACACTTTTTGGGATTGAGCGAGATGCCATATTTCCGACAGCGTTCAAAAATCTGCCTTAAATGAAAAGTGTGCTCTTCTCTCTTCTTTGAGAATATCGTAATATCATCAAGGTACACTACAGCACTACGACCAATCAATCTGTGGAAATCTATGTCCATAGCCCTCTGAAACGTTGCTCCAGCATTTATAAGCCCAAAGGGCATCTTTCCGCAGGCAAAGGTTCCCCATTTGGTCCTGAACGTTGTCTTCAATCTGTCTTCTTCGGCTACTAATACTTTATTGTAGCCATAGAAACCGTCTAATAACGAAAACAGTTCAGAACCTGAGACCATTTGCAGCAATTGCTCCATAGGTGGCACAGGATAGTTATCTTTATCTGAAGCACGGTTTAAATTTCTAAAATCCACTCATAGCCTGATTTCTCCAGACTTTTTTCTCACTGGTACCAGATTTGATACCCACTCAGAGTGTCTGACCTTAAAAATGATTCTAGCATCCAATAACTTCTTCACTTCACTCTGAATCAGCGGCTCCAATTTTGGATGCATTTTTCTTAAAGGTTGCTGATACGGCTTGACGTCGGCTTTGATGGGGACAACATGCTTGATGATGCTGGTGTCGTATGTTTTTAAATCTTCATATGTCCAGGCGAAAACATCTTTGTATCGTTTAAACAGACTGACGAACTTGTCTCTTTCTGCTGGTGAACAACATTTGCCGAGATTCACAAATTTAGGATTCATCTCAGTCCCTAAATTTATCAGCTCGAACTATAGAGAGGAGCTGTGGGTCTTCACGTTGGCTGGTCTTCTGAACTTTTCATTTAAATCGAACATTCTTTCTAACGTTCTGACTCCCTTCGGGATGAAATTATCATACTTCAGCTTGGCCTGATGTTCTTCATCATCTATAATTGCTCCTTTAAATACCTCGTCATTTGTTAAGCATTCTATAATCTGTTGGTCATCATCGAACACTCGTAGGTTGGTAATCATATCAGGTACTGAAGGCTTGAAAAGCAATTCAACAGAGCATCGATTATTAGTGGGTACCAACCTAGCGGCTGATGTGGCCAACAAGTTAGCCGCTGCATTTTTTAGTCTTGGAATTGAAATAATATTGAATGCATTAAAACATTTAAGTAGGTCCCATACCTAATTTTGGCAAGCCTTTAAGTGAGGGGAAACACAATGTATTTGATTCCGAATTTGTTTCACAATAATTTTGGAATCTCCAAAAACTTTCAGATTACTTACCTTTAATTCAATCGCTTTCCTTAAGCCCTGCACTAGCACTTCGTACTCAGCTGTATTATTCATACATTCAAACTCTAATCTACATGAGAGAAAATGTTTATTCTTTTGGGGGTCGATTAGGACACAACTGGCCCCTGACCCTTCTATCGTCTTAGAGCAATCGAAAAACAAAGTCCAAAAATCACTAACTACTGAATGCGAATCTACTCCTACGACTAAGTTTACTATGTTACAGTCAATCTCATCAGCCTATGAGAATCGAAGGAGATCAGGCTGAGTGTCTGATGTGTTGCTGGCTTCTTCTGCTTGGTAATTTCCTGGTTCCAACTCAAGAAAATAGTTTCCCAATACAGAATCCATTGATTCATTCTTCTCATCCAATTGAGTAACGTTGTATTTCATGTGAGGCTCCCTTAAAATCTTAATCTGGTTCGGAATTCCTTTGTATGGCAGCCACAGATGCGACCAATCCGAGGCAAAATATCCATTTAGTTTGGCTGACCAATCTCTGCTTAGGACAAGACCGTAAGCATTTGGTATATCAGCCACCACAATATTAATGACTTGGCACACTTTATCATTTGATGCCAGATGGACTAGGACATCTTCCATCTCACCAATTACCTTTACATCCATCCTATCCAACTGAACAACCCTCCACGTGGATGGCTTAGGCTGCCCATTTATCTTTTTACAGACTGATATTGGCATGACATTAACGGACACCCCTGAATCTACCAGATAGTTATGTACGTTGTGATTGAAAATTTCAAAAGTGAGGAGGAAAGGTGGTTGTTTGCTCTTAGACTTACCTCCAATGCTGGTTTCTTCGATTTCTTCTTCTTCCTGAGGTTGATTGACAGTGGGCAGCTTCTCGTCCAATGCTTCAAGTGCTTTCAATAGTCTTTCTTTTTGCTGTGGCACTTTACACATTTCAAATAGTGAAATGTTTGCCCTCGCCTTCTTAATATCTTCCACGATGTCATAATCCATCGAAAATTTAGTAGAATGTGGCTTATCAACATTCATTTTCTCTTTAGTGAGCTTAGCGAATGTATCAGTCTGCCTAGGATCCTGGCTGGTGATTGTGAATTCAGGAATTTTATCAGCTGCAGAATTATTTTGAAATTTCTTAACATTCTTTTGCAGCCTTTTGATCTTTGGGAGAATGAGACCGTTTTATTTAATTGGCCCTTGGCTCCTTGTTGTCACGTTGGTTTCCATGACGTCCTTGTACCCCTACTTCTTTTCCTCTTCATCATCAAATAACGAAATAGAATCCCACAAAACCATGGTTTCCTCTTCTTGTTCTTTCGTTGAAGTAGTATTCTCTTTTCTTTCTTCATCTCCCTCTTCTGTTTATCTAGAGTCCAACAGTTGATTCATGACCAACGTCACCGAGTTTATCCATTGCGGACAATTCTTTCAGAGTGTGGTTGTTAGTGAAAAGTGCAAAAATTGTCCATGCCTACCTCTGTTAAATTCATAGATGCAGAATTGTGTGGAGGAGGTTGAGACTGATTGTTATCCTCTCTTTTCTTATAATAGGGATTATAGAACTTTTGTGCCTCCTTTTCTTTCTCCAAGTCTATGATTTTATTAGAAAGCTTCTGCATCATTTTGGCCATACTTTCATAATCTGGTGATTTCTCTTCCTTAGGCTTAGTAAACAATAAGGCTTTCCTTTCCCCACCTTTCTCTCCTAACTGTTCGGGATAATCTTCGATACTTTCTCTTTCAGCTTCCACTATTTCCGCCTCTTCATAGGTTTCCGTCAAAGTAGGCTTGGACCTACCTTTGGCAAACATGGCCAAATCAGGGCCTAAAGCTGAGGTATAATATTCAATTAGGACCTTGTCCGAAGGTTTGTCAGCGTCAGAAAAAATCTTGAGGTATGCTGCAAATATTTGAGTAAAACTGTGCACCTTCTCCTTTCTCTCTTTCTTCAAGGCGCATAGCCCTTTCATGAGGGCTGCATGAGTTTTCTGAGTTGCATACTTACTTCTGAAAATTCTCTTGAAGGTATCCCAATCAGGGATAGAGTTAGCAGGCAACCCAAAATACCATGATGCTGCAGCTCCTTTAAGGGTATGCAGAAATAGTCTGCAAACTACATCCTCGTACTCTCCAGCCCTCAACCCTTCTATTGCTAAGTAAAAACTTTGCAGGTGATCATCTACTAGTATCTTCTCATTTGGGTCAAATTGGGGCAGCATCTTTTCAAAGGATTGAGGTAAATCATGTAGTGGAGGTGTTAGATCTAAAGGTGATTTGGATCTCCAAGCAGGTGGTGGATTTGATGGGTTGGGTGGTGGATTAGCATTTACTCCTGCCATGAGTCTGGGTGGAGAGTGAGGAGGTGAGCCAATAGGAGTGTGAGCAGGAGAACTGTGAGGGGTATCTGGGCCTTCTTGATTCAAAGGTAGTGCAACTTCCTGTAAGGCTATTTCTACAAGTTCTTCCCAACCTCCAACCAGCACTGAGTCTTCTACTATAGGATGATCTTTCTTTTTATATTCTCTTCTGGGAAATTCATGGATAATTGGCAATCCTCCAATATTCTTTACATATGCCCTGGTGTGTCTTCTCAAGTCATTAACAACTTCATTTCCAATAGAATATAGATGTTCTCTATTCCTTTCTTCCGGAATTGGATTATGAAGTCCATTGCTTTCAGAACTGTTACCGGTGGAATAATCTCGAGAAAACGGGTTTCCTCGGCCAACCATGCACTGGCATCCCTCCTTCTAGTGCCAGAACTGTTGACGCCTGGAAATTCGTAGGCAACAACAGCAAGGGATTCTCCCCAGTCAACGTTCCCAACTAGCCCGTGACTGTTTGGTGTAGGGAATCCGTCCAGTTTGCGGTCCATCTACCGTAGGTCAAATGACAAAAACAAAGGTTTTACCGGTTGCAGTCCGGTCCACCGTGTATTTTTGTATTTTTTGACTTAAGTATGATATGCAAGTGCCTAATTAACCATGCAGGGTGATAAAGATGCAAAGAGTAGTCACAATGTGATGCGCAGGTTCTTACCGCTCGTCTTAGAACTCACAAGCATCCAAATCATGCAAGAAAATAAATACTAACTACACTATCTCTAGAGAGATGGGTATTCATTCATGAGTAATGCACCCCTGTTCATGTGTTATGGCAAATCACAGATAGCTGTTCTTATAACCAAACATATAAACATGAAGAAAAATATATATGATAAGATAGCTCATCAACAGTTAAAAATTCCATTACTCATAGTGGAAAAGACGTCATAAGGGTACTGAAGAACATTCAGACAAGAACATAGGTTGAAGAAATTAGAACGCTCTTATAGCTAATGAGACACAGCTGAAAACGAAATAGTTCACATTCAACATTGCTCATTTAATCACATTGACATATTCCACACAGCACTTTCTCCAACATGCAAAATTTGCAGTCTCTGGTTGTAAAACGAAATAGTTCCTCTTACAAGCATTAAGTTACAAGTTTTTCCAGGGAAAAATCCCCTGTAACTTCTAACTTTCAAATATTTAAACAAAATTAGAGACCGCTTGGGTTCCCCCCAAACGTGTGACTCTTTGGTTCTTCGAGTGTTTCATATCCCTCCTTTCATATTTTCTCCGTATGCTCATGATCAGCTGAGTAACTATTGGACCTTTCAGATCTGGGCTTTTGTTGCTTTCGATTTTGTCTTTTCCTTCGCTTGTCTCCCTTGCGACCCTGCCGGTTTCGATTTGATTTTTACAAAACTGTCAAGCTACACCTTCACGCCGCGGTCTCCCCAAAAGTCCCTTGAGTTCTACCTACAATCAATTACTGTGCATCATTCATTGGAATGGCATTTTAAACGTTAAATTAAACCACCTGGAGTGGCTAATCCACAAGAAAACAGCCAGGTGCACCCCTTGATCTGAGAATTTTAACAAACGCTGCCATCACTACCTCATCCACTTACAACCTCAATAGACATCATTCATGATGAAAGACGAAAAACTCGACAACGGCTCAACATACTTACATCGAAAGGGTAGCTCATTCACAGCCACAGCGGCGGATCGTGACAAGAATGGGTACTGCGAAATACTTTAAGCATATCAGAGTCAGAAGGGTTTTGACTGAGCCTCGAGTGGGAAAGTTCTAAATCGAAAGTTGGAAGAATATCGACATCGGCAGACAAAATCTTTCCCCAGCTGCAACGGCAAAAAAGAAATGACTACGGGGAAGCAACTAAAAGACTGACGCATCGGCTGGTGGAGCGTTTTGGACTTCGGGCGGTTAGTTGCTTTGGGAGCCGCAACGACGGAAGCAAAAGGTTGAAGACATGCGACTAGCATCGGAGGGCGGAGCACTTTGGACTTCGGGTAGCTAACTGGTTTGGGAGCCGCAATGGCGGAAACAAAAAACGGCTACAACTTCCGATGAAAATAAAGGATGCTCCGATCACAGCATAAAAACGCTAACTCTGAAATTCAACAATGGTTAAAACAACAATTCCAAACCTGAGCAACTTTTGAAAACAGGCTGAGGGTCAATCCTTGAAAATCATCCAAAAAAAAAGCACGACAAAAAGATTCCAGGACCCAACAATTAAAAAACAACGCTAAACAATGAGGAGGGGCCCAAAATTTAAGAAATTTGGGGAGAACGGTTGCAGCAGCAACAGAAGGTTTAAGCGCTAAACAAGATTTATTACCTTTCTTAAGGTATAATCAAACCACTAGCACATAAAATAATTCGACGGCTAATGTAAAAAGTGAAAACTCATCAACAGGTATTAGTGTTTCCGGGGAGTAAAGTTGTGAGGTGGTTAAATTGGAAAGGTGGTAGTGGAATTTAAGCCACTTTCCACATGGTAACTTTTGGTGAATTCAGTGGAGAAAAGTAGTTTGGGAAAAACAACTCAGTGGAGGCTCCGGAATAGACCATTATTTAAAGTTGACTTGGTTTTTAAAAATATCATTTCATTTGTGTGCTGCGCCCGAAAGGAAGGAGACAGTCCGCCATATTTCCAAACTCAACTTTTACGTGTTTGTAATCACAGGGAAAATGGAGGAGATAAAGAGTCTGATCAAGGAGCTGGAAATTGATTTTAATAGAGAAAGAAAAGGGAAGCCACCACTCAACAATGTAGAATGGAAGCCCAAAAAGAACATCAACCTAGAAGTGTTGCATAAATATATACACTGAGAGCATTTGTGAAGGTATTGGTATGTGTTTAAAGTCTTACAAACAAAATTTACAGTGGAGAGTGTGCCAAAGCTTGGGATTATTCAAGTGTTTGGAGACACTATTAACAAATATGGCTACATTAATCAATAAATTCGTGGGATTTCTCTTAAAAATAGATGATCTTACAAGGATAGATACTATATGTTCTCTAAATTACAATTAAACAATTCAAGGTTTAGAAGCAACATAGCATATTTTTTCTAAAAATGACTGTTTTAGTCATTTTATTCGTAGACCTGTTTCCAGCAAACAAAGAAGAATTTTCAAAAACTAAAAGAGGTTTTTCATAATAATATTATTATATACAACAACCTCTCTCATTTTTGACCCATGTGCTACATATTGGGAAATTAGAAGTCATCTTCAGAGGGAAAATGTTCAGATTTCAAAATGGTTGTTCTAGTCATAAAATTAAAATAATTGTTTACATCAAATAAAGATGAATTTTGAGAAAGTGAGAGAGGATTTTCTTCATAACATACCTATCCACAATAACCTCTTTAATTTTTAATAATGGTGCTGTGGTTTATCAGAAACAAATTCAGTTGTACAGGCCATTTTTCATGTTTTCCAAAGGACTATTTCAACCATCAAATTCAAAGAATGGTTTTGGACAAATGGAATTTAATTTTACAAAACTGATAGAGTTTTTTATTCCTAATAGGACTATAATAAAAAACCTCCTTCATTTTTTACACAGTAATCACAGGTTGGGAGAATTTAAAATATCTTCACAAGTCAGTTTTCCAGAAATCTACAATTTTATTATCTGAGTCATTAATTTCAAAGGCCGATTTCGAGGAGATTGAGATTATTTTGGAGAAATGAAGACATGGGTTTTGTCGAGAACCTGTCCAGTTACAAAAACCTTTCCTAGATTTTACACAGCTGTCACCATTAGAGATATGCAAAAGAAACGTTGTTGTAACTGTTTCTTTTTTTATAATTCAGTTAGGTTTTGAATTCAAGGTTAGGTAGAGGTTATTATTATAAAAATTAAAATGTAATTGATACTTTAAGGGGGGTATTTTCAAGAGAAGAGAGACTCTACATTGTAATGGCTTCACGTTTTCAGTAAATGAATGAAATTTGCAGAGGAGGAATGTAAAACCTTTTTCATGACAGAGATTCTTGTGCCATATTTTTCTTCAGTAATTAATTTCTTTATGTGACTGTTTATCCTCTTTCCCACTCCATTTTGTATTTGATTTCATGCTTGAGCATTAGTGTTTATGGGCTAGAATTCATCATGCATGCTGTAGATCCATTGTTCAAGCATTTTCAAAATATTTTCTTCTAAAATCTTGCAGAATTCACCCTAGTTAGGTACTCTGTTTGATGGGATGTATACCTTTGTCTACTAATCAACCTGCTAATACCTCAAGACTGAGGAAATGGTGCCTACCTTGCCTCTGATCATAAACCTTCAAAACCTTACCTCCTGCAACCTATTTCAGATCTGATTGTTGACTCCATTTCCCAATGGTCTCCTCCATGACTATCCTACCAAGTCTTTTAAAACAAACTTGTCATATTTGTCCCATCAGAAATCTGACCTTCCGATTGCCTTTGATTGAATATCTTGAGTATAAAAACTTTGTAAATAGTGAGAGATCCCTCTCTAACTGTATTAGGTCAGAAATACATTCTAAAGTGGTTTTTGCTGTTACCTTGGGATCTACCTTTCACAATCTGGGTACATTTTGAGTGGTAACAGCCGGTGAGACAGGTTGTCTGTGCATAAAAGCCAGGCGAAGCTCGTAGTTGGTTCAAACGTAAATGGTTTTATAGGTTGTCCTCAGATGTAATCGTTCCTGGCGAAGCTCGCAGGTTATCCTTGGATGCAATCAACCTTGATGTGATTCTATGCTTGAAATGGCCAGAGTGAAGTTTGATTTCTTCAGGGAGAAGCTTGGTGTTCTCTAGATCAAGGTTCCCTCCAAGAGGAAGTGATGAGTCCATGTTCCTTTCTCACATGGTGGTAGGATTGGTTCCTCCCATGGTTAGATGTGAGTGCAGAGCCATTATGACATGGTGGTAGGCTAGGCCTCCCATGGTCAGATGTAAGTGTAGAGCCATTATGACATGGTGGTAGGCTGGGCCTCCCATGGTCAGATGTAACTACAGATCAATTCTGACATGGTGGTAGGTTGGGCCTCCCATTTTTAGATGTAAGTGCGGATCCTTTCTGACATGGTGGAAGGATGGGCCTCCCATGGTCAGATATAAGTGCTGAGCCTTTTCGACATGGTGGCAGGTCGGGCCTTCCATGGTCGGATATAAGTGCTGATCCTTTTTTACATGGTGGCAGGCTGGGCCTCCCATGGTTAGATGTGAGTGCTAGGCCTCCCATGGTCAGATATAAGTGCTAGAAGAGCCTTTCTGATATGGTGGAAGGCTGGGCCTCCCATGGTCAGATGTAAGTGATGGGCCTTTTTGTCATGGTGGCAGGCTGGGCCTCCCATGGTCAGATGTGAGTGCTGGGCGTGCCTTTCTGACATGGTGGTGGATGTGTTCCTCCCATGGTCAGATGTAAGTGTTGGGTGGGCCTTTCTGACTGGGTCAGATATAAATGCTGAAGAAGATGAAGGCCTACCTAGAGGCTAGGCCTACAACCAACATGAAAAAGGGTTGGTTCTGTAGAACTTCTTGTGACTAGTAGAATTGAGAGATAGCACCAATTAATTGACAGAGTGGAGTAGTGATGATGATGATCCAATGATGATCCAGCTTTGATGATGATCCAGAGAAGAAGACTTGTACTGATGAATTGTGTCAAGAGAATACCTTCCTAGTTAAGAGGGAGTGTTGATGTATTTGTAAATTCAGAATGTATTCACTTGTATATATTGTATTTCATTGGTCCTCGATGCTCCTATTGGGAGAATCACTTGTATTTATTTGTACCCCGGTGTTCCTATCAGGAGAATTACTAAAAGTCATGAGGAAGTCCCCTCCGTTGTAAGTCGGGTCATTAGTACCCTGTTGTGGTTACTCGAGCCTACATAACTGATTCAAATATTAAGTGAATAAAAGAGTATAAATAGAGAGTGACCCTCTCTATTTATCACACACACTCACCCAGCTATAGCGCATATGTGAGAGAGAAGAAGCTCACTCAAGTGAGAGAGAGAACAACTGTTGGAGATTATCTTTTTGTCTTTGGGTTTTACTGCTGCACCATTGGTGGTCATTCTATCTCTGAGGAATTTGTGGGGTTTTTCCTTCATGGTTTCCCTGAAGATAAATATTTGTTTCTATTGTCTCTTGTGATTGATTTATGTGCATGTTATTCTCTCAGATCAGATCCTAAGATTATATTGTCAAATTGATAAAAATATAACAGCTGATGATTATACTGATGATAAAAATGAAGATGATGACGACGAGGATGATGGTGATGATGATGTCGATGATTACAATGATGATGCTGATGATGGTGATGATGATGATAGAGATGATGATGATGATTATGATGAAGATGAAGGAGGATGATAGTGATGATGATCATTATGATGATGTTGATGATAATGCTGATATTGATGATGATGATAACAATGAAGAAGATGATGATGATGACGCTGATAACATTGATGCCGATGACGATGATGATTATAACATAGATGATGAAGAGGATGAGTTTTAGGATGATGTTGATGATGATGAGGATGAGGTTGAGGATGATGTAGATGAGGATGTTTGTGGTGGTGATGATGATGATGATAATTATGATGATGGCGATGATGATGATGATGATGATGATGATGCTGAGAAGGGTGAAGATAATGATGATTATGATGATACCATTGTTGGTTATGATTACGATAATACCATTGATGATCATGAAAATCAAGATGATGATGATTGTGATGATTTTAATGATGATGAGGAGGAGGAGGAGGAGGAGGATGGGGATGATGCTAATGAGGATGAAGATCATGATGGTGATGATGATGATGCTGATGCCGATCATGATAAGAATGATGAGGGTGATTATGATGATGATGCTAGCGATAATGTTGAGGAGGATGAATATGATTATGATTATGATGATACCATTGATGACAATGATTATGATGATACCATTATTGATGATGATTAGGATAATACCATTGATGATCATGAAGATGAAGATGATGATGATTGCAATGATTTTAATGAGGATGAAGATGATGATGAGGAGGATAGTGATGATGATGATGACGACAATGAATATGATGATGATGAGGAGGAGGAGGAGGAGGAGGAGGAGGAGGATGAAGATAATGATGGTGATTATGATGATGATGATGTTGATGATAACATTGATGATGATGATGATGATGATTATAACATTGATGATCATTATGATGATTCTGATGATAACATTGATGATGATGATTATTATAACATTAATGATGAGGATGAAGATGATGATCATGATTATGATGATGATGCTAATGATGATAAAGATGATGATGATTATGATGATACCATTGATGATGAGGATTATGATGATACCATTGTTGATGATGATTAGGATAATACCATTGATCATCATGAAGATGAAGATGATGACGATTACGATGATTTTAATGAGGATGAATATGATGATGATAAGGAGGAGTATGATGCTGATGATAACATTGATGATGATCATGACGAGGATTATCTCATTGATGATGATTATTATTTCGTTGATGATGATGATGATGATGGTTCGAACATATAAAATGCATAATTATTACAACCATTTTAGATATATAAATAATATCTATGAGTAAATGAAAAGAAACATATGACAATGTGAAAGAAATGTGACAAATGAGATGTTGCATAAACAATTACCAAGAATAATCATCATATGGCCCATCATGTACATACCAACTCCCAGATTATAACATTGCTACAATGTCATTGATATTATTCTTCATCTATCTCAACATCTTTATCATCATCTGGTTCAAAATTGCTATCGATTAAAGGATCACTCATATTAGCATCATCATCAATGTCATTTTCAGTTATATATTCATCATCAATATCATCATTGACTACGTCATTGTCTGCTACATCATTTGGATAATCATCCTATTGATCAAATTCTTCATATGCCACATATACGGTGGTGACCAACTGACCCTAATGTTCATCACCTTCTTCTTCAACATTATCTTCTTCCTCTGGCACATTATAATTGACTGGTCTTCCTCTTGGATCATATCTGAAAATGTATGACCAACCTGCTTTACCTGGCACTTCTGAGTAAAAGACCTGGTCACATTGACTTAGAAGAACATAAGGGTCTGTACCCAGTTCAAGTTCCCTTGTATTAACCATGGTAAATCCTTTGGCATGCTCAGTAATTGTTCTTTCTAGATCATGTTAATTCATTCATAGCTTGTACCATTTGACCTAAAACATAACTATTTTAAAGGAATTAAAGTCACACTCAATTATATCTTCCAAATAATGATAGTACGTATTTTCAAATACTTTTGGATGCTTGTCACTTCTAGAGGAAACATTAGTGACTTGAAAAACTGCAGTTATCCCACAATCATATGTTTTCTTCTTGTCATCCAACTTTTTGATGCAAAGTTTACAACGTTTCCACCACATAGCCTTGTGGTATATGAACTACATCATTGTCGATTGAGTAAATAAATATATAAGAATAAATAAATGAAATAAATACATTGATATAATGGGAAAGAACGAAAAAATGAGAATGGTAAATTATATAATTTCTTTTAATCTTTTAAACCACATGCTAAATCAATTTCCCTTTGTGTAAGTTCATTGAGATATTCTTCTCAATAACGATCCATTGTTTTAATCATTTTACTAACCCCTTCCCACATATGATAAGGTACCATAGAATTCTATACATCGTTCTATCCATTCCTCCATCCAATCAAGATTTTTTGCAATGTATAAATGTAGTGCATCCCACATGTGACCAACTATATGAAAAAATAACAATTAAGAATTGTAAATTACCTATCATTAAAGGCAATTAAGTTTACCTTAAAATATTGACAGAATAATAAAAATTACATGAGTATTATATATATATATATATGAAATTGAAAAATTAATTGTATAATAAATTAAATCTATATCATTTAATTACCTTTCACTTCCCTCAACAGGGCCTCCCCTTAAAATTTGTTAATGGAGTTGACATGCCAAATGCGAGGAAAACTGATATTTTTTGCTAAATTTGGAAGATACTGGCTAATGTACACCATGGATTGATATACCATATAGCCCTGCATCATAGAACCCTCACAACATGCTCTTTGTCTAACAAAAGCCTTCATTGACTTCAAATTCCTTTCCACCATCCACATAGACCTTCAGTTTAGATGTCCACACAATTTAATCTCCTCAACTTGGTGTATGAGATAGTGTTCTTGGGCATTGAAAAATGTTGGACGTAAATACTTTTGCATTTCACACATTAGACAAGGAATTTATCTCTTCCAATACCTAATATCTTCGTTATGGATTTCTTTAGATGAAAGCCACCTACAAATGATGTAAGAAAATAACAATGATCAACAATATTGAGGCATGTATAATAAAGTTCCAAGATGTAAAACAAAATATGCCAATAACCTATGGAACAAAGAGAAAACATATTTTCATGCATATAAATTATTACTTACCTCATGTATTTACCAAGATCATATATAACTTGTTTTATGTTGTCATCAAAGCTATCTGGGAGAGATAGAGGTAGAATGTACTGTAGCAAAAAGAAAATCATTATTTAATGTTTCCAAATAAGAGACAACAATTACTAAAAATATGTACTAAAAGGAAATTATATACATAAATAATTACATTAATGAATGTATGTGAGTCATGAGTCTTAACACCACAAAAATCACCTTTTTTTGTTAATACATTTTGTATGTTCAATGAAAACCCCTTTGGAAACCTTATTTTCTAAATGCCCTCTTTTATAGCATTGCTTTGTTTCTATGTCGATAACCATGGAAGAATAATATTTCCATCTCTATCTCTAGCATTGGAAATAATTACACTTTGCAATGC
Source organism: Pseudotsuga menziesii (assembly GCA_001517045.1). Classification (NCBI taxonomy): domain Eukaryota; kingdom Viridiplantae; phylum Streptophyta; class Pinopsida; order Pinales; family Pinaceae; genus Pseudotsuga; species Pseudotsuga menziesii. The sequence continues at coordinate 182,524 of LPNX010515239.1, forward strand.
ATGATTGACTTCTGCAATGTCACTACAATGTTTTCCAATTTTACCTTTGGCAGACCTTCCATCTAATATCAACCATATCATTTCTATTAAATTATTCCCGATATGCGTTGTATCAAACACATGAGCTATTTGTAGTTTCTCATAGTAAGAAAACCTACTGAATTGTATGGGATAACTCTTCATTCCTCATGGAATCCCATTCATTCCTTAAAGGCTTTCATTAAACATAAACGAAAACATATTACCAATAATTCATGACAGTTCCCATGGTAGAGAAAATTCAGTAAAAATATAAAATTCATAATATTGCATGTTTATATAGGCTACAAATACGATTTGCATACTTCGATGATTGCTATTATATTCCAACTTCCATAGGTGAGCTGTCATTTTTCGTGGTTTCTTTCTACTCTCTTCTTTACCATTGAATTTTGTTTTCTTGGTAGTTCGATACCTATGGTTAATAGGGAGGAAGTGCATGTACTCATCAAACACCTCCATTATTAAACTTCTTGAACGATGAGATTTTATCCTAGGACCACATACTAGAGATGCAAATTTCTCTTTGTTTGAAGAAATGCAAGATATATGTATTAATGTTATAACATCAAAATATTATTAATTAAAAAAAAAGACATGATATTTACCTTAAAACATATAATTTTAACGACGTGCAACATAAAAATACATACCACAAAAATGTATTAACCTTGGAGTGTCATGAATTGTCCATGCAATTATTCCATGGAAGTGAAATTATTTCTACCCTATTGTTGTGGAGATGTCATACATAGTGATTCCAACCCATAAGAGGCTCAATATATACATTCATATCTTTAACTTGGTACTTACCAAATTGATCATTAAACATACATTGCTATTTATTTATGTGCCCCACTATATAAAAGATGTTCTCATGCAACAATTAAACATATATATTAATGAAATTATATAATTACTTTCAAAAAACTACCTAGAATAATCATTTCCAACATTGTGTGCTCTCTCTTTATCGACATCCAAGGAGGAAGGTTATTGTTTATGACGAAAACATGCCACACTGATTAAGTAGAACGAATCTCTCCAAATGGATTGAAACCATCAATTGACAATGAAAGTGTAACATTACGAGGTTCATCTTTAAAAAATGGTCATTTTTCTTTGATGTTCTTCAATACAGAACCATGTTCAAGCATTCGAAGAATACCATCTTCACTTATGTTCTTTGCATGGTAATCCATAAACTGTGCTATACTTTGGCACTTGAATAATCATTGGAAACATTGAATTATGGGAATATAATGAAAAACTTTGCGAGGAACCTTTTTTGTTACTTGATCAGTTCGATATCTACTAATTTCACATTGTTGGAATTTGTTTTTTGATGCATGCTATCCATAATATATAATATGATCATTAGGACATGCATCAATAGCTTCATAATCCATTCCAATTTATTTCATAATCAAGAATGCCTCTCGACAGGTGCGTGGTAAATTATTTGATGGTGGTAATAGAAATTCACCTAACAATATGCAACATTGACAAAAAAATGTAGCTCTTTTGAGATAGAACTAACTCCATTTGTTCCTAATATTTTGTGTTGGCATGTGAGTCTAATGAAATATAGGTTTAACAACATTTGTTTTACTTTATTCTATACATCTGTTAAAATGGAATTTGTCTTGGCAAATGATGATTGTACAACTATATAACACATTTACATTTCATACTAAATTTCAAGTTTAAGTGATGCTCATAGAATACCTAAGGTCGATGGTTGTAGTAGATCCGGTAGGTTGATGGACATTTTATAGGTTTCTTTGGCTTCCAGCTAGAGTCTTAAGAACCAAGAACCAAAAATGAATGAACCACCCAGCCGACAAGCTCTTATTGTGGTGGCCATAGGTGTTAGGATTTTTAGACACTTAGGAGTTAGTTAAGATCAACTTGTGTAATATATCCGTTAGGTAAAAGTGTGTTTCTTTAGTATGTATTAGTATGCATTTGCAAATATTCTAATCCGACGGTCACGATATGTTCTATACATAGAGTGATCCGACGGTTCAACTTCTCTTAGATCATACCTACGATTGATTCATGGCTTAACGCCCGATTGGTCCATGATCTCTATTTAAAGAGCATGGAGGGTCCTTGGCTAGTTGATCGATTATGAGAAGCTCATGTAATTTTCTTTTGTTTGCATAATAAATTGCTCCAAGTAGCTATTTGGCTGGGGTCGTGGATTGTTTCCCTCTCGAAGGTTTTAATCACGTGACAAACATCGGTGTGTTGATCTATGATCTATTTGTGTGAAGCGATTGCTCAAGGTGTTCGGTCTTTCGAGAGTACCCTATGTACTTGAACAACATATCAAATCGTTTATGAAGAGCCACTTTCAGTTTTGATCAAGATCTAGAACCGATGTTGCCGAAACTTTGAAAGGGTTTCTGGTTCAGGATTTTTTGTACATTTGTGGCTTGTGCAAGCTATTTCATTGCGTCTGGAGTGCCGTTTCCATTGGGAAATATTTTTTGTTTCATCGAAAATTGTTTCCCTTTGTTCCAGAAACACCCATTTCGGCAAATCTGAAGGTATAATGTTACAGTGACGGATTTGTTTTATTTATTTTTAAATATCGCATATTTTATCAGTTTTATTGTTAGATCTTTACTGTTTTAGTCTCAGACTGTTGCCTTCCTTGGCTGCGTATGCTCTTTGCCGTGCACCTTGCGTGATTGCGGTGAATCAGAAACATAAAGAGGAAGTTTTTTTTTCTTGTCTTCTCGGCTATGTATGCTCTTTTCCATACACCTTGTGCAATCATGGCAAATAAAAAACATAGACTTTTCGGGTAAGCTAACCAAGGTCTAACCCCATTGTTTGGATTTTTTTTTTTCATTTTTTTTGTGATTTGCAGAAAAAAAAGGCAAGCACGGAGAACGAGAGAGAAGAGTAAAAAAAAAAAAAACCTTCCACTTTCCATTCTTTTATGTACCTTTTAAACTTTTCTCACTTGGTCCAAAGTTGCTTTATTTCTTAATAGATCTTGAGTTCAAGTCTTATTAAGCTACTTTTTAGTGCATGCAATTTCTATTTTCAAGTTACTTTATTATAAAAGTGCATCTCACTTAAATAAAATAAAATAAAAAGTGAGTCACTTAAGTCTTTTAATTTATTGCCGCACTATTTAAAGTAACATTATTGTAAAAGTGAACATCACGTATTCTACAAAAGTGATTCACTTAAAAGCAACTTTATTATAAAGTGATTGTCAAAGGTTGATCTTGGGAAGAGGGGGGTTTCTTTTTTTTAGTTGGTCAAGTTAATATCTATCACATCACTATTGACGACATCTTTAACATTTTCTTTGATCAAGCATAACTTCATCATCCAGAATCAGTTTTCAGTGTCGTTTTTATTAAAACCGCATATTTTTTCGAGCTCTTTGCATCCAGACAGTTAGTTTCTATTCTTTCAGTCATTATTTTACAGTATGACCACCCCTTGTGATATTATACTTACAAGTTCTAACTATTTCTCATGGAAATCTTGTATGGAGGATGTTCTGTGAAGTAGAGGACTTTTTAGGATAACCTCAGGGAAAGAAACAAAATCCATTGATAATGATAAGAAAATCAAATGGGAAAATAGATGTGATGAATCTCGTGGATTGATTGGGATGTCAATCTCTACTAATTTGCGATTCCACATATCTGGAATTGATGAACCTGATATAGCTTGGGAAAGGTTGGAATCTGTCTTTGGGAAACACAATGAAATTTGGGGTCATCAACTTGAGAATGAATTGATTTCCTTGAATCCAAATGATTTTTCATGCATTCAAGACTATTTATCTAAGTATAAAACTCTTATATTCTTATGTGCAGAATGCAATATTAAGAAAGAAGACAAACAATGTATTTATCATATTCTTTCCAAACTTGGACCTGCATATTCTATTTTTGTATCTACATTATACTCCATGAAAGAATCATTGACTACAAATATCTATCAAGAGCCTAGTCTTGAATCCTTTTGTGATTCCTTAATTAGATAGCAATATAATTTCATTCATCTTGGAATAATTAACAATGCAGATACATCTAGGAAAGCCTTATTGTCCCAACAGAAAGAAAATTCCAAGCCTCCCAAGAAACATAATTTTTGCAATAATAAGAAAAACAACAAGGGTCCCAAACCCTATCAGTCGTCTCCTTCTTTAAAACATGACAAAGGATCCAAGCCAAAAGGAAAGAAGACTGAGTGTCATTGCAATTTTTGTGGGAAAGATAATCATGATGAATCTAAGTGTTTCAAGAAGATGGCAGCCTTGGAAGGAGCAATGAAGAAGCACAACATCAGCCTAGATTCGTCTTCAGAATCTACCTCTCATGGGCATGCACTTTGTGCTTCTGGTTACTCTTATACTACATCTTCTTCTTCTACTTCAATTGAATGGCTCATTGATTCTAGAGCATCTTATCATATGTCTAAGGATCAAGCCATCTTTTCTACTATGCATGAATGTAACACCAAACAAATATTTGTTGGTGATGATAGATCTCTAAGTGTTGTAGGATCTGGAACAGTTCCAGTAGAAAATGGTTATTTCAGTGATGTACAATGTGTTCCAAAAATTTCCTGCAATTTGTTATCAGTCTATCAAATTACTCATTCGGGTGAAGGTAAAACTGTGACATTTACCCCTCACCAAGTTGTAATAAAGGATTTTAAAAATTCTCAAAATATCCTTGCTACTAGAATTGTTGATGATATTACCATGTTGTACAAATTTAACAACTTTGGGTCATCACCTTTTCCTTCAGTTTTTGTTGCTCATAGTGATAACTTGAGCAAACTTTGGCATGAGCGATTTGGTCACTTAAATTATCGCTCATTGCAACAACTATGTAAAGACAATATGGTGACTGGTCTTCTGATGGTATCTTGTAAGGATGGTGTTTGTTCAGGTTGTGTACTTAGAAAACATCATCGAGACAATTTTGACAAATGTGCCTCTTGGCACGCTTCAGTTCCCTTGGAGCTTGTGTATAGTGACTTGTGTGGCCCTCTTCCATCTTCTTCCTTTTCTGGTTTCAAATATTTCTTAAATTTCATTGATGATTACTCCAGACACACTTGGGTTTACTTCCTAAAAATAAAGAGCGAATTATTTAACATGTTCTAGGCCTACAAGGCCCTTGTTGAAAAACAATCTGGTCACCCAATTATTAAGTTAAGATTTGACAATGGAGGAGAATATGTTAACAACAAGTTCACTACTTTTTGCATTGAACAAGGAATCCAAAAACAACACATTGTTCCATATACACCACAACAAAATGGTGTAGCTGAATGGAAGAATCGCACTTTAAAAGAAATGGCTAATTGTATGATCTAATCTAAGGGACTAAGTCATCAATATTGGGCTAAGGCCATAAATTGTGCAAATTACATAGTTAATCACACACCGACTAAATTTTTACAAGGTATAACATCGGAAGAAGCATGGAGTAAAATTAAACCAGATGTAAGTCACTTTTGTGTGTTTGGTTGTGAAGCATGGGCTCATATTCTAGATGAAAAAAGGAAAGCATTGCAGCCTAAAAGTGAAAAGTACATATTTGTTGGATATTCTGAAGATGTAAAAGGTTATAGACTTCTTAAACCACATTCTCATGACATAATAATTAGAAGATATGTTAAATTTGATGAAAATCTCTTGGCCTGCGAGCCTAACTTGGCAGTTGTGCCATATTTGGCTTGCGAGCCTGATTTGGTGATTGTGCTTTCTTCTTCTTCTTCTTCCAACTTCCTTGACAGGTTTCCAACTCTAGTTCCTAATGATGATAGTGAGGATTAAAATCCACCTCTGCTTTCTCATGATCCTCCAATTGCACCAGCACCAATGCTTCCTCGATGGGTCCGTTCAACATTTGAAGCAACTGGTGATCTTGTCGATGATCCTAGATATCAACGTCGAACACACTCTTAGTTTTAGTGAGCCTCCTCTCTTTTGGCTCAAGTTTCCAAGAATCATGATCCAAAAACGTTTGCAAAATATTTAGGAAATCCAGATTGGGATGGAGTTACGAATGAAGAATATCCTTCCTTGATGGCAAACGATACTTGGGATCTTGTTCCTCTTCCAAAAGGAAGAAAACTTGTGAGATGTAAATGGGTCTACGGAACTAAGTATGCATCAGATGGAAGTGTTGAAAGACTTAAGGCAAGGTTAGTTGCCAAAGGTTTTTCCCAAGTTGAAGGGATTGACTATAATGAAACCTTTGCTTTTGTCGCAAAAATGAATTCCATCTGCCTTGTTCTTTCCCTTGCAACCTTACATAATTGGGAAGTCCATCAAATGGATGTCAAGTATGCCTTTTTACATGGTGATTTACAGGAGGAAATTTACATGGAACAAACTCCTGGATATGTTCAGGATAACTCTAGCCTTGTCTGTCTCCTTAAGAAATCCTTATATGATCTTAAGCAAGCTCCTAGATATTGGTATGCCAAAATGGATAGCTTTCTCCTTGACACTCATTTTTCTAGATTCCATTCTGACCCCAATGTCTATACCAAGAAAGTAGGAAACCATCTCATCATACTTGTTCTTTATGCTGATGATATTATCCTTACTCGTAGTGACCCTAAACTTATAACCCATGTGAAATTCAGTCTTGAGCAAAATTTTGAAATGTCATACTTAGGACATTTGCATTATTTTCTTAGTCTTCAAGTCTTGCAAACCAAATAAAGAATCTTTCTTTCCCAGTCTAAGTATGCTTGTGACCTTCTTCATTGCTTCCACATGGAATATTGTAAACCAACCCCTTCTCCCTTCCAGTCTGGAGTCAAACTTTCTACCACTTGTACTTCCCTTGAAGTAGATGCCACCTTGTATCGTCAGCTTGTTGGTAGTCTCTTATACTTGACTCATTCCCATCCTCACCTTTCCTTTGTCGTTGGTCGTGTTGCCCGTTATATGCAAACACCTCATGAAATTCACTGGAAAGCAACAAAAAGAATACTTCGATATATCCAAGGTACAATTCAGTTTGGGATTCATTACAGTACAGGGGGGGAACCTTTGTTGGTTGGTTTCACTGATTCAAATTGGCCTGGCAATCCTAATGATCGAAATTCTACTGCAGGTTATGTTTTCAGTTTGGGATCTAGACCTGTCACTTGGGCTCGTAAGAAACAACAAGCTCTTGCTCTTTCTTTAGCAGAAGAAGAATATCGAGCTGCAGTTAATGCCAGTAAAGAAGCTTTATGGCTTCGAAAGATCCTTTCAGATTTTGGACTCGAGGAGCAGCAGCCTACTCCACTTTGGTGCGACAATCAAAGTGCCAACAAGCTTGCCAAAGATCCAGTTATACATCAGCGCAACAAACACATTGAGCTACACATGCACTTCATCAGAAATCTTGTTCATGATCGTGTTATTGAAGTGCTCTATTTCCCTACAGATGATCAAGTTGTAGACATCTTCACCAAGTCTCTTATATAAGTGAAGTTTTCTAAACTTTGGTTTATGTTAGGAATTCAGGAATGTGTCCTTAAGGGGGGATAGGCTCTAATGCCTCCTTCCTTCTCCTAATAGTGTCACTTTTGTAAATCCTTCAATCCTATCCCAAGTTGTTCTTAAGGGGGGATGTTATGATATTTAGACACTTAGGAGTTAGTTAAGATCAACTTTTGTAATATATCTGTTAGGTAAAAGTGTGTTTTTTTAGTATGGATTAGTATGCATTTGTAAATATTCTAATCTGACGGCCACGATATGTTATAGACATAGAGTGATCCAATGGTTCAACTTCTCTTAGATCATACCTACCATTGATCCATGGCTTAACACCTAATTGGTCCATGATCTCTATTTAAAGAGCATGGAGGGTCCTTAGCTAGTTGAACAATTATGAGAAGCTCATGTAACTTTCTTTCTTTTGCATAATAAATTGCTCCAAGTAGCTATTTGGATGGGGTCGTGGACTGTTTCCCTCTCGAGGGTTTTAACTACGTGATAAACATCGGTGTGTTGATCTGTGATTTATTTGTGTAAAGTGGTTGCTCAAGGTGTTTGGTATTTTGGGAGTACCCTATGTACCCGAACACTAGGAAATCTACGGATTTCCTAGCCCCCAAGCCCACAATTCAAATAGCAACCTTCCATGGCTTAGGATATCTCAATCCATAGTTCAATATTCATAGTTCAATTTCACCTCTTCCTTTGAGTTTTCCACCTCCTCAACACCCCGAGTTAACACCCTCCTCGGTTTTCCTCCTTCCTCCCCCAATTCTCAGTCCTCTTCCTTCCCCCAACCTCCCACAATTCTCAGTCTTCTTCCTTCCCCCAAAGAAGAAGAAAAATAAAACCCTCCCCTGTCTTCTCCGTGAGATCTCCTTTAAATCCTTTTTCCTCCTCCAAACTTCATCCTCACTCCACTGCCTTCACCCTATAGGTTGTGTTTTGGGAAATATAAATCATAAATAAAACACACTAAACAAAGATAAAATAATGTTTAAATATTTTTTTGTTAGATTCCCTATTTATCTAGAGCATTAAAATAATTAAATGCTAATTAAGTATGTCTCATTGGAATTTATTTTCTATCATCTACTTCATCCAATAATAAGCATGACTTGTCTTATCATACTTGGTTATATATTATATAATTTATTCCACCACTTGATCCTTAAATGCGGCCACGATAATGCATTAAATGCAAGTTTGACTTTTGATACGGTGTTTTCTCATGTCTTAATTATTCAATCCAAATCGAGATTCGAAAATGATGTTTACTTTACAAATAAAGTTTAAACGCTCATATTATATGAATATAATAATATGAAATCTACAATCACTTTGAATTCTTTTAAAATAATAATAATATTCATTTTTACTATTAGCATAAACAATCAACATAAATTTATTTATTTAAAGAACACCATGACACCAAAATCATAAAGTAATGTTTATTTGACAAATAATAATAATAGGAATATCCATGTTAAAAATTAATAATAATAATAACAATAATTGGTTTGAAGGAAATACAAACATAATACACACATATCATTAATAAATTTTAAACAAAACACCTAGAATGCTTTAAACAATATGATAATCACATTTAAATAGGACAATATTATTGGTGAACAGTGAACAATAACTATGTTATTAACGATTCCTTCTTGACAACAACGATTAATTACTAATGCATCACTTATGTGTAACTAATAACTAACTTAATTTACATGCTTATGCTTATAAACATGATTAAATAATCATCATTCAAACTTGATTAGTGCACAACTCACTCTTATCCTGAATAATTATTACAATCATTAGCATATTAAGTATTTATCTCATCAATACTAGTGTACATGTACGAGGTATGTGTGTGTTGCCAAAATACACATAGATCATGTATGTAGTATATTAAAGCACCATTTCCCCTATGCATATATATAAAGTGACAAAATAATAATCCGTTTTCCAAAAAGGGAAATCATATAGACAAGACATGAGAATCAAATATATATAACCAAATCAACGTACTTCCAACATAATCATTTAGTATCCTTAATCATTAATAATTAACCACTTATGTTATACTATCATTTATATTTTAGATTCACAATAGCTAATAAATCAATCATTCCCAAGGAAAAAGGCACTTACTACCACTTACTAGGTATCATAAATACCCAACCATCAAAATACTAACTAACATGTCCTCCCATCCTAACCTACGTCTGCCTCCTCCCTATCCTTCCTCTACTAGTATATAAGTGGATGTCAGCTTCAGCGACCACACCACATAAGCACCTAATAGCGGTAGCGTTGACTCAATAGTGGACCTAGCCTCTCCTAGCAGGAATCTGACCATTGTCATCACAACAACTTGGGGAGCATGTCTCAGCACGGGCCTCCCATAACCTCAGATATCACTGGAACATAGGGTGGGAATTACATCCAACCCTCTCAACATATTGGGTCTATGTCCTGCAAAATGGGTACTACATCACACTTCATATCAAGTATTCGACTATTACATAGCTCCTTTGTCCTTTAGATTAGTACTTTGCAAATATATATTTATAACAATATCTCTATTCAATCGTTATCTAGTCCATATTATCAACATCATTTGCTTTCATCACATAAAATCATTAAACTGATCACATCATGGGTTGGTATCCACGTACCACATCACACATATTACATTTAATCAAGGATGACAATTAAACATACAATGTCTTTATGAAAGAAATGAATCTCATGATAACTCAGACATAATCTCCGCATAAATAAAATAACATCATGAGAATGATAACATCATAACATCATAATCCTAGTATCAACATAAGCGTAGTAACATTATAAACACAGTAACAACATATAATCATGTCTAACATGCTCAATATGTAGTTTACTAGGTCCAGCTAAGTCAACAGATAATAAGAAAATAAAGTGCAGTAGGGATCTCTCAAAGCTATATAGTAAAAAGAATTATGGGGAATTATATATACCCACCCTTCTAGAAAGTTCGTCCTGAAGTTATTGTTAAGCACGATTCTAAGAAGGTATTATTATGCAAAATATGTGTGCTACTAGAATTTAATGGTGGTGGTCCCAGTGGGCCTCTACTTGATCAAATCTGTGTATATTATTTTACAGTTTTACTTTTTATTATCACCTAATATGTGTTCTTAAATTTCATCTAAATGATATCCTAGTATTTAACATGACCTTCTCAAGGCTCCTTGTTTATAACATCCACAAAGGTTCATTATGCCTCACTAGTGTGTTATCCATAGTAATTTACTTGCTTTTCCAAAATTTTATAGTCCTTTTGGTATTACGACTCATAAGATGTTATCTCCCATATAACATTTACTTTTATTCTTGGGTTGTCGTTATGACTCGTTTAGTAATTGGTAGCTTAATTTAGTCTTCCTCAAACTACACCACTTACTTCCTCATACTTAAACATCATATACACCACTTCACTAGTTTATTTTCATTGATATTTAATATGTAGACTCTCTTTACTTCTTATGATATATAATTGCTCACATTGCACTTTTATCACATCGTGTATTTATCTTAGGTCATTGTACATTTTGTTATGACATTATTGTAAATAAATGACTCATTTCACATATTTATCTATTATTTATTAATTTATGTAGACCTTTATCTATGTATTCATATGTTATCCACATATTATCCACAAGACTATTATTTGCTAATACTTTGTACCTTACCATTAGCTGCAACTAAACTCTTATAGTTAGGCCATTTCTTTACATTATTTCTATATTGGGTTTCTATTTTATGTTATACATCGAATTACTTATTCCTTTACTTTAAGTTTACTCTCTATATTCGAATATATCGCTTCCTACCATTGTCATTCATCACATATTACATCTATTATAATCTTTCATCATCTTTTTATCTTGGAAATGCATTACTAAATCAAAACACCCAATCTGATTACAACTTACATGCCTACCACACACTTTTACGTTTCAAACCATTCCCGATACCTAAGTCACTACTATAGCTAAGTCATTATTGTATTTGGTATAACTTATCCCCAAATTACACGTAACCCACCATCTCCTCTCTATTACTTGAAATTACCATTTCATTATGTTTATTTTGTGATGTTTACTTTTACATCATACACGTATTTGATTTCCATGAAAACCCACACTAAACTAATCTCAATAAACTCTTTTATTCACCACCATTATTTATTTATTTATATTTTTTTTCCTTTTCTCTAATAATCCTTGCAATGACTTAAGAATTAGTTTTACTTTCTAAGAATTAGGATTTAAGTCATGTTTAGAACTAGAATCTTTTAAAAACATTATCTTGATTTTTACTCCCTCTATTTTAATATATTTGAATTTCAACCTCCCAAGATAACCAACATACTTATAGGATGTGTATGATCTAATAAGCCTATAATATTCTCAATTCTATAATTTCTATCCCTACAAGGTGAAAATATACCATAATTTCTATACCATATGTAGTGCTTCTCAATATTCCTTTTTGTATTACAAAATTGTTCTCTCTTTTAAAAATGTCAAACTATTAATCTAATACACAATACCCTAATTTAGTTGGTTAGTTCCTCTAATTTAGTTTAAATTTAAACTAAATCAAATTTAATGATAAGCAACGTTAAAAAATTTAAAATCTAATTTTCTTGTAATAAATATAAAATCTAATAAGCATTATATTTTGTCTCACCTTTAACATCTCCAACTTAAGTCAAAGAGTATTCCTAACTATTTTGTACATGTACCATTAATTCCATATTTAGGTCCATGGTTCTATTGTATCTAGCATTTTTTTCTTTCTTTTTGTACGTGAGAGTGGGTAATATGTGTACACTAAGTCAAGCTTGATTTTTTCTGTCCGGATGCTAGAAGATTCTTTACTGCCGTGATTCCGGGGATGTGTTGTCCTTGTTTCTTCTGTCCCCATCTGTGAAGGGTTTTGGTTAGGACCTCCATTTGGTTTCACCCTATTAGGGTTTACGTCCGGGGGTTCTCATTATGTCATGCGGCACATGTTTGTCAGATCCCCATTGACTGTTAATCATTGGGGGGTTTCTTTTAGTCGTCTTGGGTTAAGTCTTCATTTGGGTTGGACTTAGCACTGCTGAAAAGATTAGGATTCAGCCGACTGTCAACAGGGGTCTCAAATGAGTTTTTGATGATGCTGTCCTTGTTTCATCTGTATTTTTTTTAGGAGTGGAGTTTGGTTAGGACCTCTTTTTGATTATACCCTACTTGGGTTTACTTTCCGGGGTTCTTGTTTATGTCTTTGGCATTTGCTTATCGGCTCCCCGTTGACTGTTTTCCTTTGTGGGGGTTCTTCTGATTGTCTAGGGTTAGTCTATACTTGGGTTGGACTAAGTATTTGTTGAATAGATTTGGATTTGGCTGTCTGTAACTAGGGTTTCTTCGGTTTATTTGGTCCCTTGTTGACTTGGGGTTCCCACACTGCCGGTATGACCCATGAGGGGTCTCTCGATGAAAAGACTGTTGGAAGGGCTGCTCGGTTTCAATGTAGAAGAAAGGTCAAAGCACATAAGGTGCTCAAGGGTAAACTCCATTATGTGGTTGGAAGGGACATTTACCTGGATAGAGTGGAGGCTTTGTGCTCTCGCACGCTCATCGAAAGGTTGGAATATGCTTCCATGGATAAGAAGGAATGGTTTGCATGGGCATCAGAGCACTGGAAGCCCTTCTTATCGTACATCCTTGCAATCAGTCTGTTAGCCCGAGGTTGGATAGTTTTTGTATTTTTAGAGGCTGCTCAAGCGACTTCTGTCCTTAATCGACTGTGGAGAGTTGGCAAAGGCTCACTTGTTTTATACCATTGGCATGTCCACTTCGATCCAGCCAGAGAAAGGGCGAAAAAATGTCATTTATGGACCCTTCTGCTTGGTCTTCCATTTCCGTTGTGGAATTGGTCACTCCTGGAAGGTATAGGAAACACCATCGGACGCTTTGTTGCGGTAGAGGAAGATTTTATGAACTATTTTGACAAAATATTGGCCAGAGTCTTAGTCGAGTTAGACATTTCTAAAGGATTTCCGGCTGACATAGAAATCCTTTGCGGAGAACACCTAATCTCTCAAAGACTCGACTATCAGGGATTCCCTTTTCGATGCAGCTTCTGCAGGGAAAATGGACACCTAAGACGGAATTGTACCACTCTTCGAGATCACTCTGTCACTCCGAGCCTCAGTTTCCCCTTTACAGAGCAGCAAACCATTACTCCAGTTCATAGGATTGCCCAGGTAAGTTTACCTTTGATCCCTCCGGTTTCCCCAATTGAAAATCTAAAAAAGGCATGCTCTCTTTTCGAAGATGCATCAGATCTAGAAATTGCTATATTGGATTCTGCGGTTAGGGATCGTAAGACTCTGTTTTTTTATGGTCATATTAGAGACTCCCTTATCTCCACTTTTCAAGCTTTGGAACCTTCTATCGATCCTGGTAACTATGTGCATAGTGGCACACCTCTTCCTTTAGATGTTACTAAGCTTTTGTCTCCTTCTTCCTCGAATCAAGTTTTGTGAGGCTCTCCTCAACCTTTTACTGTTGTCAGTAATAGGCGTCTTCCTTCCTTGGCGCCTCTAGATCCTTCTTACATTGATCTCCATGATTCTTCTTTTTCGCCTGAATCTATGCCATGCCCTCCTCCTAAGGACCGCGATTCAAAACGTATATTGAAGTTTGGTACTATCTTTAACCCTTCTGCTGCTCCCATTTTAGCTACTACTGACCAGGTAGTTGTTTCCCCAAAACCTCTCTTCAAGGACTTTGACTTTCCACCCCTTTCTCTAAATGGCTGTTCGACTAGAGTGGAGGCTTTGTGCTCTCGCACGCTCATCGAAAGGTTGGAATATGATTCCATGGATAAGAAGGAATGGTTTGCATGGGCATCAGAGCACTGGAAGCCCTTCTTATCGTACATCCCTGCAATCAGTCTGTTAGGCCGAGGTTGGATAGTTTTTGTATTTTTAGAGGCTGCTCAAGCGACTTCTGTCCTTAATCGACTGTGGAGAGTTGGCAAAGGCTCACTTGTTTTAGACCATTGGCATGTCCACTTCGATCCAGCCAGAGAAAGGGTGAAAAAACGTCATTTATGGACCCTTCTGCCTGGTCTTCCATTTCCGTTGTGGAATCGGTCACTCCTGGAAGGTATAGGAAACACCATCGGACGCTTTGTTGCGGTAGAGGAAGATTTTATGAACTATTTTGACAAAATATTGGCCAGAGTCTTAGTCGAGTTAGACATTTCTAAAGGATTTCCGGCTGACATAGAAATCCTTTGCTGAGAACACCTAATCTCTCAAAGACTCGACTATCAGGGATTCCCTTTTCGATGCAGCTTCTGCAAGGAAAATGGACACCTGAGACGGAATTGTACGACTCTTCGAGATCACTCCTGTCACTCCGAGCCTCAGTTTCCCCTTTGCAGAGCAGCAAGCCATTACTCCAGTTCATAGGATTTCCCAGGTAAGTTTACCTTTGATCCCTCCGGTTTCCCCAATTGAAAATCTAAAAAAGGCATGCTCTCTTTTCGAAGATGCATCAAATCTAGAAATTGCTATATTGGATTTTGCGGGTAGGGATCGTAAGACTCTATTTTTTTATGGTCGTATTAGAGACTCCCCTATCTCCACTTTTCAAGCTTTGGAACCTTCTATCGATCCTGGTAACTGTGTGCATAGTGGCACACCTCTTCCTTCAGATGTTACTAAGCTTTTGTCTCCTTCTTCCTCGAATCAAGTTTTGTGAGGCTCTCCTCAACCTTTTACTGTTGTCAGTAATAGGCGTCTTCCTTCCCTGGCGCCTCTAGATCCTTCTTACATTGATCTCCATGATTCTTCTTTTTCGCCTGAATCTATGCCATGCCCTCCTCCTAAGGACTGCGATTCAAAACGTATATTGAAGTTTGGTACTATCTTTAACCCTTCTGCTGCTCCCATTTTAGCTACTACTGACCAGGTAGTTGTTTCCCCAAAACCTCTCTTCAAGGAATCTGACTTTCCACCCCTTTCTCTAAATGGCTGTTCGACTATGGAATGCCATATTCCTAGCCCGGTCTCCTCCCCATCCTGTGTTGATCCAGCTCTTCAAAAATCTTTGAATATTTTCTCGGATAAGAAGCCCTTGTCACCTTATGTCCTTCCCATCGACTCAATTCGGTTCGAAAACGTCACTATAAGAAGAAAAAAAAAGAAATATTCTCCAGCTGATATGACTTTATCATCAGCTCCCTACACTCCTTTATCAACTAGATTAAAGAATGCGGCTAGAAATTCTGCCTCCTCTTCTCAAAGGGTCCTTAGAGCACCGACCCCCTTACAGTCAGACTCTTGATGCGTATCCTCTCCTTGAATGTTCATGGGTTGGGAGGCTCAACCAAATTTAAAAGCCTTCGTAATCTGTTAAGGGCTCTTTCTCCTGATTTAGTGCTTCTACAAGAAACCATGACTAGCACATATCCAGCCATGTTTGCCTTCTCCAAGATATGTCTGGGTTGGGAATTCTGCGCACTAAATACAAACGGTCTCTCTGGGGGAATTCTTTTAGGTTGGAATCCGAAAATCCTCAGATGTAAGGCCTATCATACATTTGGAGGTATCTTTCTCAAAGCCTCCTTTTGTGGAACTTCTTTCCCCCTGTCTATCCTGAATGTTTATGGCCCTTACCTTAACCGTGACACGTTCTGGAATGTCGTGGCCTCTGGAGGTCTCCTCTCGCTGCCTAATCTTATCCTTACTGGTGACTTGAATTTAACACTAAATGCCTCAGAGATTTGGGGCACTAAAGCCCATATTGATCCCTTGGGTCCCTTTTTCTCCAGGCTCTTCTCTGAGCATCATTTAGTGGATGTGGCTCCCCCATATGTAGGCCCAACTTGGAGGAATGGTAGGATGGGGGAAGATGGGATCTCCAAAAGGCTTGATCATTTTCTTCTTTTGGATCAACTTGTCAGCACTCTTCCTAGACACCGGATTTGGACTCATAGAAGTGGGATTTTAGATCATTTCCAAGTTTTGTTAGAATGGATGGATCATCAAAATCCTTGTGCTTATCCTTTTAAGTTCAATCAATCTTGGCTTGGAAATGAGGATTTTATCCACTTGATCCGATCTGAATGGCCTCTCATCACTTCGGAGGACTCACAGGATGTTATAAAAGAGTTCTCGGGTAAACTTCGTCAGCTAAAAGAAATAGTTAAACCTTGGTTTAAAGTTGAGTCTCAAAAAATGAAGGATAAATTGCTTTCTTTGGAGGAAGAAATCAGTTCTCTTCTACTTTCTATGCACTCTGCATTATTAAATAATGATCAACATCTTAGATTGATAGCACTAAAAGCTGAGCTACAAAAGCTTCTGGATCATGAGCTATACTCAGCTAGACTACAAAGCCGTGTTACTTGGGCCACGGATGGGGATGCTAACACCAAATATTTTCATGCGGTGGCATCGGCTCGGAAAAATCATAATGCCATCTGGAATCTAAAGGATGAGGAAGGGAACTGGATCTCGGATAATCAAAGCATCAAATCTCTTGGGATTCGATACTTTAAAAATATTTTTGCTGATGATCATAAGACCAATCTTTCTGCTCAGCTAAAGGTGATTCGTCTTTTTCCTTCTTATATCAAGGAGGATAGAAAAAAGGTCTTTAGTGATTTAGTTACTCTCTCGGAAGTCACTTGCAGCCCTCAAAACTTTTAAAAAGGATAAGGCTCCAGGCCCTGATGGTTGGCCTATAGAATTCTATCTGACTTTTATAGATTTCCTTGGCCCCATTCTTGCTGATTTGGTGGAAACCTCTAGAATCTCGGGCAGTGTGGCCCCTTCTATTAATTCCACCTTCATAGCTCTTATTCCTAAAGTTGATCAGTCAGTATCCTTTGCTGAGTTTCGCCCTATTTCTCTTTGCAATCTCTGTTATAAGTTGATTTCTAAAGTAGCAGCCTTGAGACTCAAACCCTTCCTTGACTCCTGTATTTCTTCCCAGCAATTCGGGTTCCTGAAGAACCGTCAAATCATCGAGCCGGTTGCCATCACGCAAGAAGTTCTTCACTCTGTTAAAACAAAAAAGAGATGTGCGCTAATCCTCAAGTTAGACTTGTCAAAGGCTTTTGACAGGGTAAATTGGACTTATATCTGTCTTATTCTCATTCATATTGGAGTGCCTCTTGTTGGTGTGAATTGGATTCTAGGTTGCATCTCTTCAGCAAATTTCGCTGTTCTTGTCAATGGTTCCCCCTCTTCCTTCTTTCAGGCCTCTCGGGGAATCAGACAGGGATGTCCTTTGTCTCTGTTGTTGTTTATCCTGGTTATAGAGGGTCTCAGCCTTCTTATTGAAGATGCCAAGCATAATGGAAAAATAAAAGGTATAAAATTTCTACACATCTCTTTCTCACTCATTTGCTATTTGTAGACGATGTGATTTTATTTGGACTGGGAACCTATGAGGAATGAATAAATTTTAAATTTATTCTTGATACTTTTTGTGAGTCCTCTGGAATGTGCATAAACTTGGAAAAATACTGCTTCCTCCATAATGATCTTGATGCTGCCCTTCTTGGTAGAATTACTGGTCTTCTTCCATACATATTTGCTCATCTAAATCAGGGATTCAAATATCTTGGTTACTTCCTCAAGCCTTCGAGATATCTGGTCAAGGATTGGCACTGGCTTATAGCCAAATTTGAGAAGCGTATCTCTCACTGGACTAACACGCTTTTTTCTATGGGAGGTCATCTAGTTCTTATTCGATCTGTGCTTTCAAGCATCCCTGTCTACTAGCTGGCTCTTATTCCTATCCCTTCCTCAATTTTAGATAATCTTTGAAAATTGATTTTTTCCTTCCTTTGGGGCTCCTCCTCAAAAGGGAAAAAATTTCATCTCATTGATTGGCACATTCTCGGTCATCCGATGTCTTCAGGAGGATGGGGGATTAAACATCTTCCAAGTTTCAGCTTATCTTTGAGATTGAAGAGTCTATGGAATGCGTTAAATAGCATTGGTATTTGGAATCTTATCTTGTCTGTTAAATACATGAAAAATTGGCCTGTGCATTTATGGCTCAGGGAAAAATGTTTCAGTTATTTGGAAAGGATTCCTATTAACCTTACCTTGGCTGGGTAAAGGGGTTTTATGGCAAGTGGGAAATGGCTTTGATATTTGCTTGGGAGTGGACCCTGTAGTTGGAATGGGCAGCTCATATTTTCTCCCAGAATATTTGAGAGCCTATCTAGTAGATTATGGTATTCAGACCCTGGCTCAAGCTAGAAATGAAACTTGTTTTGCATCAGGGTATTGGTTTAACGCTGATGATCTCGATCTGTGCGGTGATTGGAAATCTATGTGGGATCAATATATTAGAGGACTGGAATATAGTAGAATCCGGTTGAAAGACTCTCGTGACTCTCTTCTTTGGTCATACAACAAATATATCGGTCCAATTACTGCAGCCAAAGGATATGAAAGCATCATCTCAAATAGCAGTTTTGAAATGCAGAATTCTGTCAGTGATTCCCTTTGGTCTTTGAATATCCCCATTAAAATAGCCTGTTTCAATTGGCTTCTGATATTTGGTCGAATTCTTACATGGGAGCAACTTCAGTCGCGTGGTTTCTTTGGACCAAGTTGCTGTGTATTATGCAAAAGGATTTTGGAAGATATCCAGCATCTTTTCCTGAATTGTTCATTCACTGTGAGTTTGTTCTCACATTTTGCAGCTCGTTTTGGATTTTCTATGCTCAGTTTTGATTCGGTCCCGTCCTTCCTGGATCATTGGTTTTCCACCATCGCTCGTCGTGCTGTTTATAGATACCTGCCTCTATTTGCTTATTGGTGTATATGGAACCTTAGGAATAAATGTATCTTTGAAAACATAAGTCCTTCCATACAGCCTCTTTTTCCAATGATTGAGAGTTATATTAAGCTTTATCCAGTTCCTAATAAACCTCCAAAAATTAGGAATTTTGGGCAAAAACCTCAAAAGGAATTTCCATGTGCTTTTTTCGATGGGGTTGCTGCTATGAATATTGGAGGCGCATGGTATGTGATCTATTTAAATGAAAATCATTTTTTCTGCTTCTCTTTGGGTTGTGGAAGCAGTACTAATACTAGAGCGGAACTTCTGGCACTCTGGGCTGTTTTAAGAGTGGGTGCGATGATGGGCCTGCCAATCCATTTGATCTTTGGTGACTTGATGGTAATTATTTCTTGGCTCAACGGACTCTCCATCCTTGATATACCATCTCTGATGCATTGGTGCGATGAAATAAACAATATGCTTCTTCATGTCCCTCCGGTGATCTTCAAGCATATATACCGAGAGCATAACATGCTGGCGGATGGCCTCTCTAAACAGGCGCTGGATTTGGATATGGGATTTGGAACTTTCTATGAATCCCTAGATGGCATGGTCATTAATCAAGGCCATTTTATGCTTTTTTAGTTGCTGATATCTTCTTGTTTGATCAGCTTTTGATAGATTACAGTATATGTTGTAATGCCTTGTCCTTCTTGTTGAGATTCATTCAGCGAGCTAGTTTTGCTCTGGATTATCTCCTTGAGATCACCTCCGATTTATAGCATATTCTGACCTGATATTTCAGTAATGATGAGAAAAGTCTGCTTTGATCAGACTTTTTTGTTGGCTGGCTGTTAGTTCATGCTTGATCATTGTCTTCTGTTTTTATGTTGATCAACTTCACATTGTTTCCTTTCTGATAAGAAAGAGGCTATTTGTTTAATATGTCTTTTGATTCTTATGAATAACAAAGACTGGTATTTTTTCCTCTGAAAAAAAGTCAAGCTTGGCATCAATTTTATAATATGAAATTAAGAACTATTTTAAGCTTATGAATTTTGAAAATGAAAGAGTCTATATATTACAAATAGGTATATTTTATATAACACATTTGTCATTTATTAACCTAACTTCTTACTAATTCTATCTTTTCAAAATTCTAGTATTTATTCTATTTTATTTATTCAATGTTCCTTCTCCTATTCTTGTGGATTGATTTCACTCAAGAGTCTTCTAATATTCTAATCAAATAATTCATCTTTAATTATAAAAATAAAATTCATAATAAAATTCTTAATCTTAATTTTTATAATTGTAATTATTTTATTATTATTATTATTTTATACTAGAAATCTAGACTTACATATTTACAAATTATTTCTACATATTTTATATAATAATTTCCTAAAATTATATATATAAGAAATAAAATTATATATATATATAATTAGACCAGTCAAATCCCAAAAGAGATGGATTCTTCTCTTCGTTTAGTATGATTCTTCTCTCTAGTAATGGCGTCCTTTAACTAGGTAACTTCATTAATGAAAGAATATATATAACAAAAGATAAAGTAGAGCAATACACCTTTCAACTTCCATTTTATATTTACTAAACTAATATACTCTTCAACTACGTGCATGCCTCCTGCATGTACTTTTCTACCAGTGCTTTACCTGGGGTTGGGTAAGGATCGTATCATATAGCATCTTAATGCTGTATTAATTATACAAATAATTTTTAAAATAAAATTATTATTGTTATAATGAATTTATTGTTGTTACAGGTTTTATAATATATAAATTAAAATAAAATATATCTAAGTAATAAAATTGTAATGTTTTCTTTGTTATTATTTTTGTTTTTTTAACTTTTATTTTTATATATATAACTTTAAAGTTTTAATTTATCCAAATATATAAAATTTAGAGATATTTTTTTATAATAAAAACATTTCTGTTTAAAAAAAATAAGCTATAAATTTACGTAAAACATACCAACCTCTTAGAAATGATATCAATCAACCAACTATGGGCAGACCACATTCTTACAATAATTTATTGGCGACCAATTTTATAAATAGAAATGCTTTCTTGGACAAATATTTTTAGATAGTTTCTGTACAGGCCGCAAAACCCAAGATGAGGGGAAATCACAGCAAAACCTAGGATTTGGAAAATTTATTTTTATGAATTATGCAGAGTGACTCCACCAAAACTAAGTCTTTATAATATTTTTTTTAAATAAAATTTAAACGCTAAAAACAAAATAACTAGTGTCCACTTTACTTATCCACATTTAGTAAGTTTTGTCTCTTTTGGTTTAATAATGAGCTTCAAATGAAATGAAGTACACTATGGTGTAATTACATTAACCAGAACCAAAGAGTAAAGTGAATGTCTTTAAATGAAATGAAGTACACTATGGTGTAATTACATTAACCAGAACCAAAGAGTAAAGTGAATGTCTTTGGATTACCAATACTAGTGCACACTTCTCTCAATGATTCACATGTGTCTCCAGAGGTGACCACTATCCACTCGGTCCATTTGCATAATTTCAAGCCCTAAACCACCTGGCAACAATGTTGTCTGCGACTGGGGAGTAGTTGGATGCATGTAACAGTATATTGTTGACCAAGCCAAGCCAAATAAGTAATTGTTTATTATAATTTATTACATGAAGTTCACTGCTCTATTATTTCTTTCTTCGTGTTAGGTCTCATTAAATTAATAAATATCACTTTGTTTTTTTTATCATAATATACTTATTGAGTGGAATTAAATATACTCATAATAGGTTTTTTATCACCATAGGTTTGTCTTGTAATAGATATAAGAAATTTAAAGACTACACTCACACATTGTGCTCATATATATATATATATATATATATATATATATATATATATATATCATATTTTATTAAAAACTTTATTTAATTATAAATTTCCAATTATATATTTGACTGTGAATTGATAAAGTTTAAATTAAATTACAACAAGAGCCACTTGGTGGCAATGTCCCTGACATTTGCAATGGAAAGGAGCTATTTGCATGTAGCTTTTAGTTCTCATAGTAATCAGACACTAAAGTTTTAACTATATTAGATCTTAATACAAACAACTTTCGTCTAAGAGGGCCTCTTGAGATCCAGGAGATGGTTATGCTTACCTCAAAAGTTAGTCAATGTTGGTATGTTATTCTTTTAGTAATAAATAATTGAGAGTCAGCAAAAACTTGGTTCTCATGATTCTAATTTGTAGTCATGATGTGTGATTTCATCCTCAAGTGTTTTCATCATGGGAGACGACAAAGGCTCCATAGCTCGAGAGGTATTATGACACAAGAACGTCAAGAAAGCGGTGATGTGTGACATCCATAAGGTCTAACCACATGTCTCCATTAATTTATGGTTTTTTTGCTTTTATTTTGAATATTGCTGAACTTAAATAAAATGTTGCTTCCAGGATGTTGTTGATTTTTGCCGCAAATACCTTGTTATGAACATGGAAGCGTTTTGCAGTTCTCTCTTTGACTGCATTATCAATGATGCTAGGTAACCAATTTTTAATGCTTCATTTTCTTAGGTTCCTGCTAAAGTTTAAAGCTTTAATCGAAATTCTTCGAAGCGGGGTCGAGCTCGAGAATAGAGATGAACGATTCGACATCATAATCAGAGACCCTACAGATCCTATGGAAGGATGTCCTTGTTATCAATTGTACACAAAATATTTCTATGAGATTGTAAAGCCGATCCACATAGGAGTGTTTGTTACTTGGGTATAAAATCACAATAAAATTGCTCAAATTATTATAGAAACTATATCTTGACAATATTCTTTTGCTACCTCACGTCGTACATCAATTAACAAGATAAAGAATAAGTTGATGATAATAAGGCATGCTTCTAGCAGTACTGTAGTTCTAGGAGTCTCACCAATAAGGCTTGAGTTTCATAGACAACTCTATTCATTTAGTTTAAAGTTCTTAAAAATATCAAGGCATGTTTTTTCTCTTCAACGTAATTGTGTCCATATTTAATAGTTATATTTGTTAATTTTATTTAATTTAATAATAGAATACATGATATTGTGATGTGATGATAGTCAAAGTTTCTATGTAGCTTTAGTGTTTAGCAAAAAATATTAAGAGTTGTCATGACACACAACACATTTAGAGGTAATGGTGCTATGTGCTTCTTGTGGGTTATTAGAGGTGTCTTAATCTAGAGGTATACCTACAACTAACTTGCAACATCACATGTGTTGCACCCATATGTCGAGCTGACTCTTCTTTGAAGGGGCATCAATTCATTGGTGTGCATAAAGTAAAGGTAAATATTAGCCTATTTTATTTTCAGTTGATCTAGCTACAAAATCTCTAGTATCGGATCCCGCCAAGCACATAACCCATTGTAGTTTCACCCATTTATCTATGACCACAAGCAAAAGCAAGGGTGTATCATGTAGTATAACTAATGCAACCTAAGATCACAACTTGCCTTCTTGTAACAAAATCCATAACATCCATTCCAATTAGAGATGGATAGTGTGAAAATATAGAACATTTAATAGGTAAAATAAGTAGACACAAATGAAGAGATGACATTATCTCAAGCATTGAGGATATGTTGTTTCATAGTGGCTCACAGATAAACAATAACTCTACAACTTATAGAAATATATATTGTCCTTAATTACCTTTATTTGTATGTCATTCTATACGTATCTATGTTCACTATTCTATTCAGCTAGGCATTTTCCTCCACCTCTTCCTTGTTGAGAATGCATATTGTATATAGGGAGGTGTTAACACTCTGTTTTTAACAGTTGATTTGAGGGCTTGACAGAGGTTCGGTAAGGGTCCCAGCCCCTCAAATCTCATGTGACCATCCTTCAATGAGGAAAGTGGCAGGTGTATTGAAGCATTGGGCACAATCCCTATTCAAGGGCTACGATTGATCGAAGGAGGATCAACAGTTCTGAACCACTTCGCGCGAGCAAACATGCGTGATCAAAGTTTCTATCCTGGAGTGCGAAACATGTTAAAGACCGACGGATTTTGATGGTTGAGATGAAGCTTGGGGCAGATCTATGGCCTACAATAATTTCACATTCCATACTTGTGCGGATAAAGCCGCAATCTCAAATCACAAAAAGGGGTAGAGGTCACAAAGATTAGCGGCCGTGATGAAGAAGAGGACATATCCATGGCTAGGGTTCATTTCGCAAGGCGAACTAGCATAGACGAATATTTGAGTTCTTCGTTGAGAAAAAGGGCGGGGCCCACTTTGATTGGTGGCTCTAGGAGGGTCAATCTCGATCGACGGCTCAGGACGTATCACTATCAAAACTGGCCACGGTGTTCAAAAGAGAAAGGTTGGTGGTAGGATGAACAGAACGTGGATGGCGGATGTGACTAGAATGGAGAAGGATGCCGAATACCTCACTAGTGTGTGCCCATGCAGAAAGCTGCATTTGAACGCGGTGGAAGCACACACCTTAAAGTATAGAAGCATGAATCATACTCATCATCCATCGTGGCGGCTGAATGTGTCAAACTGCTAGCCGGGCCAAATAAAGCCACTAGCGCCATAATGTTTGTTTCTATTTGTAAAACATGGCGATAGTCCACTCTCTATGTTGTTAACACTGGATGGTGACTCGTAACAGTTTTTGATTCTATAGTCTCAGCATTAGGATTGTATAAAAAACGCTCTCGATGGAGGGAGAAAGGATTTAGTGAATTAGATTGAGAAACAATCCTGGGCTGAGGCTCCCATTTGTAAAGTTTAATACCCGTGTATGAATAAATTGCAGTGGAAGACTGTCATTCACAGCAGAGATTCTTGTGTTGTTGTTTTTCCCAATAAGTGCTTTCCTTTTACGTGTAAATTGTGTTTTCTTGTATTCACTCCATTTTGTTTATTGATTTTCATGCATGTGACATAGGGTATAGTGGTTCGGAATTCATACTTGTTATGCTCTGATTGTTGTTCCAGGAATTAAAAATGGTTCTTCTAAAGTTACATGGAATTCATCTCGCTGATGCTCCATGTGATGGACTGTCCCTCCTTGTCCTCTAAAACACCCACTAAAATCTCCTCATTGGGAAATTAGCAGATATCTTGCCTCCGTTTGCTACCTTTCGTCAATATTTCATCTATAATCATTTCTTGTGCACGTTTTGACTCCATTTTCCCATGGTCCCTTATCTCCCGATAATCCCGCCATGCACCTTCCTCAACATACTATGCCCCATTCAGGATCCTAGCCCCCTGATTATGCTGATTGAAAATCCTTTGTGGAGTAGACTCTGGTGACACACAAGACTGACAACCTTATGTGGAGCTTCTCCGGTGATGAATTAGAGATCCCTCTCTAACTGCACAGGGCCCGAGGAGCAGCCTATAGTGGTTTTTTTGTTTCCTCGGAGCGACCTCCCCTCGCTCGACCTTGGGGGCCCAAAATCCCGGTGCTAACAAACTGGCACCGTTGCCGGGGACCGAACTTGAAGATCCTCCCTAGGAAGAACGACAAAGATTTAGATCTAACTGTTGATGGTGAATAATCGGCCAGACACCAAGAAGGTTGAGCACTTTTCACCTGGCGACTCCACTCTTGAAGGATTCAGACTTCAGCGACTCCGCTGGTGATGCGATCCAGAAAATCTAATGACCGGGGAAGGCTGGCCGATCCCACCTAGAAAATGGGCCCCTCATAAAGCTCAAAAATGCACAACGGGAGGTCTAGGCACTCGAGTCCACGTTTCTTCTAGGATGCCTTATCCTACCTTGGAAGTTTTCTCTTGTCTTTTTTGAAATTTATCAAAACAAATTTCTCTGTCCCATCTCATCCTGAGCAGAGCCATGGACATATTCCTGTATATCCTTCTTTACGAACCGAAATATTTGCATCATCTTGTACATCTGATTTCGACCTAGATTTTCATCTGGGGGCTCTCGATATCAGAGGACACCCGTGTGAAATTCATGAAACCTCAAGCGATAGTTTGGCTATCGTACCTAACCTTGTCTCCCCCACTTCTCCAAGTCGATATAAACCGCTGCAATTACCTCCTGTTCTCCATGATTTTCTTGCAAAATATTAGAAGTACCTCCCCAAGTTCGACGGAGAATCTGAAAACTTGACTGCTGAGAAACATGTACAAGCATTTGAGCATTTCTCTGATCTGTTCAAGATAGAACATGACGACGTCTGCATGTGGACATTCGCTCTATCCTTGCAAGGGGATGCCAAAGTCTAGTCTAAACACTTGCAGCCTAAGTCCATCAACACTTGGGAAGAGCTTTCTTGCACATTCTTGAGGTTTTGGGGAAGGAGCCAGCCATTGGAGCAGATGCTTTCAGAGTTTTATTCTTTGAGGAGACATGAAGGTGAGGCCATATCCACTTTTAATAGAATATTCACAAGCTTTTATTATAACATGCCTAAGGAAGTTCAACCTCTTGAGAACGCTGCTAAGATCTATTATGCATCCGCCTTTCCTCCTGACTTGTCCTTGCTTCTTTTGGAAAGAAAATCGACCACCCTGCAGTAGATGTTCGCTGATTGCTTGGAGGTTGAGGAAAACCTTAAGATGTCTAGGAAGCTATCAGATCAGGACAATGGTGGTGAAATAACGGATGCACACAAATTGGTTGGGCCCTATAAGCAAAAGAAGGAAGCCTACAGCCTGTCAAAGACCTCTCATGATATACAGAAAGATGACTGGTTTGAGGCTAAAATAAATGGTCCTGCAGGATTATTCTCTGAAGATGGCGACCTGCCCCGTTCATGGTCAACTAAAGACAATTTTGAGAAGGAGCTTGGTGCGCCTGTGTATGACGAATATGAAGAAGAATACTTGCAAAATGAGCCGGCTGTTGAAACGACACCTTCTGATGAAAGAAGTCAAAGTGCAATGCAAAATCAGGAGGTTGAAGTGAGAAAATATGATCAGGGCACTGGAGGTGATAGCTTACCCTTATGCTATTCCTCTTTTGAATTGATAAGGCATATAATCAAGGCCTCCAAGCAACAGCAGAAAGAAACGGAGGTGGTGCAGGCCGAAAACTTGTACAAAAAGGGAGGCAGATGTAGTAGTTTACAGATAAACACTTTTTCTGATACTCCAGTTTCAGGAATGCCGCCTTGCCCAAAAGAAGTCTGCCTACTCGGTTCTAACGGAGAAGCTGAGGACCTCCCTCTCAAAGCACATCAAACCTTCGCTGCAGAAATTTCGGATGAAGAGAGGGATATTCCGTTAGAGAAAGATTCTGAGGGTCCTAATCTGCAATCTCCTGAGTGTTAGCCTGACGACTCCCTAGAAGCGGGAAGCTCTAGACAGCTTTCCCATGAGCAGGTGACAGAACATGCTGGAGGTTGCCATGAACTATGACCCCGTGGCCAAATACTTGGAGGGTCTAGGTGAAGGCAATGATTGGTCATGTCTCTGCCTTAAAAATCAATTTGTTTATCATTCCCTTCTCCCATTATTTGTTTCATTTTTGTCCATCGAGTACCATGCAAGAACAAGAATATTAGGCAAGTTGCTTGATTGGCTTCACTGGAAGTTCGAATTCACTTAGTTGGACTTATGTACAAAGTTAGGTAGAGTAGGTAGGAGAAAATAAGCTCATATATTATTGAGCATTTCCTTCATTACTGTTTTAAGTTTGTTTCCATTTTTAGTTACGAGCACAAGTTTACAGTCACCTACATAACCCAATAGGCTGTTTAATTAGTGTTTAATCCTCAATTGTTTAGTTTGTTAATCTCTCATCAATGCCCTCACATTCTGGTTTAGTATTAGAGGCGTGTAGGATTTAAGAACATGTTTGAAGACATGTCTAAGAAGAGAAAATGGAGTTGGAATTCAGGCAATTCTAAGCATGGTGATGAGATTGGTGTCGGCAGGAAGAAATCAAAACTACCAGGTATTGGTATTGAGCTTTCACATTGAGTCTCCACTGCAGGAGCAATGTTTAGACCTTCAGGTTTTGGGTAAAATATGAACAATGCTATGCTATATATATGTAATAGTAACAGAAACAAGTGTGTATCTTAATTTGCAATGTGATTGCATCAAAGAGGTGCATTCTACAACCCAGTATGGGAGAGATATGTAACTCCTTCCATGCTCATCATAGAGTTGATAGGTGTCCTTTATAAAAATTAATAAAATATTATTAAAAGTAACATGTCGGCTTAAACTAAATTTAAATGATTTAGAATTTCATATATATATATATAATAAAATAAATTAGATAAACTAAAACCATAAACATTGGGTTACACACTTCCACTGTTAAAAAAAGTTTACACCTTGAGATATTTGATCCCTCTCGGTGCTTGGTAGATCCCTTTTTAGATAGATCTATGCTGGTTAATAAGAAAATGGAACAATTTTTGTAAAAGAAAGATGACCTAAAAAAGGGTCAATTTTCAATTATTCTATTAATTATGTAAAAAAAACTTACTGTAACTCGCCACTAGAGAAATCAAGACTACCCTATATTGCAAATATCAAGAAAGAAAGAAAAAAAACAACAACATGCAAATCGAACTAACCTGAAACACCATGGCAGTTCCTTAGAACTTCCTTAAGCTTGTTACAATGGATACAGAAAAGTGCCATGTTCAATAATAATAAGACAATATAACAAGGAAGGTTCAAAAACATAACAGGAGCAGTTCACCTTCCGCGCAAAAAAAAGGAAACAAACGAACATGAAACACCATGGATTTCCTTAGATCTGCTTTAAGCCTGTTTTGATGGATATTGAAAACAACCCTAATCAATAACGAATAATAATAAGACAATATAACAAAGCACACTCAATTAAAACATAACACTAGCAATTTACGTTCTACAGAAATAAATTTCTAGGCCACTAGATACAATAAGGTTGAAGGACAAACAGAGGCTTGCAGTGCAAGCTGTTTCCCATCACCCATTACAGAGCTTATTTCCAACTAATAAGTTTATCTTAGCATTTATCTCATATCTTTGAGACTATTTTCCATTGTGAATCAATAAATTTCATCACCGTTAAAGCTTTATTTAACATTGTCCATTGGATAGACCGAATAAAATCCACAATGGCGGTGCTGGAAAATATGATCATAGATACCAAGGTTTCCTTCTTCTCTTCCCCACAACAATCCATGTCTTATAGATAAAGGTCCATGGAAGTGGTATTCTCGAAGGAGGATATTTGTGTATGCATAGCTTAGTCTCTAAATCATTTGCATCTTCATGTTGATATACTTGTCTTGTAGTCTTCTTGCTTCTGTGATGCAAGAGTTTAAAGGCTGAGGTGAAAACCTCGCGTGTTAGGGTTTTTTAAGATAGACTTTAGAGAAAACTTGGAGCACTAGGGTTTAAGTCATCTTGGTATGTTGCAATTGTTCTTCACTATCCCAATTTACTGAAAATTTCTTATAGGACCACGCCATTCTTAAGCTTGTAGGGATGAATACTCTTGAGTGATTACCATCAATTAATTATTATTAAATGTTTATTATCCATATATTAACCTTAATTATCTCACTTTAAAGTGAAATAGTTTAAAATATTTTTTTAATAATTAATTTCGAATTAAAAAACTAACAACTACATAACATGATGTGCATTACATCTTAATCTAAAAACTACTATCGCTATTTATATATTTGCAAAAAAAAAGATGATGATGTACACTACTTTGATATGTTAATATTAAAAAATAGTACCCATTATAAATAAATTAAGCAAAATAGCTTATTCAAAACCATTTGATTAGAATGTATATTAAAATTCATCAAATAAAACATTCATTAATGAATTGATCATCACAGAGTCTCTTTCTTTAGTGGAAAAGTATTTTAGATATAAAATATTATTATCACCAACAAGTAGCCTTTTATAACGTTTATTTATTCATTTGAAATTAAACTTCTCAATATAATTAAAAGAGAAATAAACAACTATTTCACGCCATTAATTTATAGACCTCATTTCTATGTGCAAAGAATTATATAAACCATAATACTTTTCAATTGATTTGAGGTACAAAGCACACAATAAACTAATTCCCTCCATGAATTTATAGTTACATGCCTCATCTATTAGAGATTAGACAATGCTTTCCTTGATCAAATCACTTAATAAAATGGAAAATTGTTAGTCATTTCTACTCTGGATGCTACTTGTAAATAAACATAAATGTTTGTTGAAAATTATTAATCCATAAATTAAGGTAATGTCTTCTTATATTTGGATGGTCTTATTTTAGTGTTATAAAAAACAAAAACATGTTGAGAATCATCATTTTGTAGTTTAGAGCTATTTTAATTTGTTTATCTTCAAAAACACTTAAAAACTTGAGGTACCATGATGTAATGTTCTTAAACCCTAAACATAGAGCATTATGTCTTAGCAGATATAGGTTGTTGTAAACTATGCCTATAACTCGGGTATAGAAGCTTAATATAGTATTCCTGCTGATTGTCTTAAAACAAGA
Source organism: Pseudotsuga menziesii (assembly GCA_001517045.1). Taxonomy (NCBI): domain Eukaryota; kingdom Viridiplantae; phylum Streptophyta; class Pinopsida; order Pinales; family Pinaceae; genus Pseudotsuga; species Pseudotsuga menziesii. Next base: position 213,433 of record LPNX010515239.1, read on the forward strand.
TAATTCATTTTCCGTCTCTAGTAAAAGAAAAAGTAGACCCTCAGTAGCCCACACCACCAAGAAATAAAGCATTTAAGGGCAGCTTAGTATAAATGGAACTGAACAGTGTTCACGGTGTTAAAGGTTTCTGACTTTAGGAGACATTGTGCAGACTTTGATGATAGTCCTTCAAAATTCTCACATGAATTTGTAGGTCATGTAGGTTAGACCCATTTAGATTTGTTGTCCCTAGCCTGTGGTTGTTTTTATTTTTTTCAAGGTTCATTATTAGAGGCCTGTAGGATTTAAGAAGATGTTTGAAGATATATCTAAGAATAGAAATTTGAGATGGAAATCAGGCAATTCTAAGCATGGTGATGAGATTGTGTTCACGGTGTTAAAGGTTTTTGACTTTAGGAGACATTGTGCAGACTTTGATGATAGTCCTTCAGAATTCTCACATGAATTTGTAGGTTAGACCCATTTAGATTTGTTGTCCCTAGCCTGTGGTTGTTTTTATTTTTTTCAAGGTTCAGTATTAGAAGCCTGTAGGATTTAAGAAGATGTTTGAAGATATATCTAAGAATAGAAATTTGCATGGTGATGAGATTGGTGTCCAGGGCAGAAATATATGTGTAAAATCAACTTTTTAACAAATACTTTTAAAATAATTAATCCAGGATGTCAATATAACTACGAAGAAAACCATGACACCCACGTTTATCCACATATCCCTCTTATGGAGTTCCCGCTGTTGCAGGAAACCGTAGCCATCCAACAGACAAAAACCAAAATGTCCTAGAAGCATTTAGTGCCCAAGTGGAAATACTCGTTGATAACAAAAGACTCAAAAAGATACTTGAACAAGGATAAATAATGCATGAAGATCCAGTACTTTGGTATGTTTTGCTTTGAAATGAAATAGCGCGAGAAGAGAAAGAATCCGCCCATGAAACCTGCAATCAGAGAATTACGCATGATGAAAGTCGGCACCAGGGCGCTGAAACAGGCCACGAATGAATTCGCCATCAAGACCACCAGCCAAACGACGAGAACAAAGTAGAGAAAAGCATCGGGAGACCTGCTGAGACCGATAAGCCAACAGACTGGAACAGAATACAAGATTGCAACTATTAATACAAAGGGAAGAAAGACAATAGTATTGGCAACGGAGTAGGATGAAACCTTGTAAGCTCCTCTGGAGGTTTTCCTCGTGAGAATATTGCGTTCCTCTAAGAATATAGGCAGACCCTCTGTGGTGGAAGATAAGAGAAATGCTAAACTGAAGGCAAAAAACCCAATTCTGTCATGTAAACGGGTAAACGGGTTTGATCATAACCCACATTCATAAAAAGGGTTCCCAGCCCGAACCCTGGGACGAGAGCCTGTAATGTCCTTCCAATGAACAGCTTCTTTGTGCGGAAGATGTTCTTGGAAAATCTGTGAGAAAGAATCCATGTTTATTGGAATCTTGAATTCGCATATTAATGCCCGGATTTATCGACTTCCACTGTGTCGTGGAACAATATATCGTGCAGTTAGACGAGGTGTAGGCCCAGAATCTTCAGGAACATGAATTTTCTCTACCCCTTCCAGAGAAGCTAGTGCATCTATGGCATATTCCAGGATGTTTAAATGGAGGGGAATGAGATTTTTGTAAAACTGGGTAGAAAAAAAATATATGCATCCACCTTGACTGAAAAATTAAAACAAATTTTAAACAGATTCTACTCGACCATCAAGCAACCTAAGGAAATGAATTTAAATATCAGTGAAATTTATTTTAAACATTCAAAAATACTTATTCAGTAGGTACATATGCATAAACCCCTTGTTTTAGAGGGCCCGAATTCTCTCTGGCATAGGTGTAGATCCTTTTGTGCAGCATCCTGCAAAAATCCCAAATATATGAGCCCTTCCTTTCCTGGCTCAGCTTAGTTAACACAATAAACAATGAATAATATCTACATCTGTCAGCTATTAACACACAACAAATCAATTTCTGCAAGGTGATGGTTGAACTGGATGCGTAGCTTGGATGGTGGGGCAACCTGTTGGCATTGAAATATGCAAAGGAGCACAAGCTCTCTGTGGTGCATTTAATGGGTTGCAGATATTTAAAATTTCTGGGAGCATTAAATGTATTACCATTGGTTGTATTAAAATTTGCTGAAGAGAGCTAGCTGCAGGGTTTTGGGGCACAAAACCCTAGAGAAACTTGAGCAGCACTAACCAATGAACATACAAAATAATAGTTTAAAAAATATTATTTAATACACCTAAAAATCAAACTATGCAAAAACTTAACAAAACACCAAAAATTTCTCATCTGAACCTCCAATTAATAAGCCTGCGCTATTCATATATATGCCTGGTCAAGGACATAATAATAAAATATTAAAAAATATATTTTCATATAAGCAGTTGTTTATACATCCTTATTAATAATGCACAACAATATTATTATCCTTGTTTGTGCATCCTTATTAATAATGCACAACAACATTATTATCCTAATTTAATGCGAGGTAATGATTACTCTTAACAGGATATCATTATCATTGCTATTTCAAATTTTACTTGAAAAGAACGCCTTAGAGTAATTACTTTGTAAATCCAAAAAATTAAAATGCTGACAAGGTCTAATATCTCCCACCTTCCTAAATGGCAGATCTGTTGACACAGGGTGTTGGCTTGCAGATTTGGAGCTATTACTGCTTTATTTTCGAAGTTTGCAATTTTATATGGGAGATAGCTTTTCATAGTTATAAGTTGTCAACCCTAAAGTTTAATTACTGAGAGTATTGATGGAATGATGAGTCATATCATTGAGAAAGTTTATAAATTTTAAAATATTCATTAGATAAGACCAGGCTTATCATTTCAGTATGGTGGAAATCTAAGCATTACAGATGTACCTAAATTTGGCGCAAAGCTTACATTTTCTGTACAGTAAAAACAACTGCCTTATTCCGTACAAAACTGATGTTTTCTAAACCTATCAATTAAAATTTATCAACCGTTTCATGTGCTTGTAAATTTAAGTTTTAAATTATTTTTTTTCAAATTTTCTGTGCCAATCAATTAAAATTCATTAACGGTTTCATATATCGTGTGCCTGTTATATATATATTTTTAATATCACTTTAATAATTACTTAATTTTTTATCATTTTAATTTAAAAATAACACAGACATCACTTATGGGTAAAAACATAAAATGTACATTGAAAAATGAAGAGAAATGTACGAAAACCTAGAACATGTTAGGTATATGCATATTTAAACAATAAAACTTACAACTAGGTGTGACAATGACCAGGAAGGCATCCGCCATCTCTCATAACTCTGCGGCCTAATTCCACAGTGTCAATAATGTTCCCACTTTACAAGAAGACCATTTTCAAGAGTTTTAAATATCGGGGAAGAAATATAATATGTCATATGGGTTGGAACAAAACTATCCATCCCAACCATGGAAAATTGCTAAGTGCAGGTTTGACCATTATTACTAAGTACAGGTTATATTTTGAGAGGTAATGATTTTTTTGACGGAAAATTTTAATTAATAAATGTCAAATCTAAGTTTTAAATATTTTCATGTGTAACGTCTTTGGTTTACATCTACCTGTAAAATAAGTAAGTCTTAAATGCGCTCTTCTCTTGGGTTCTCCCCAAAATTTGTTTTTCATCCTATAATTACCCATATATATATATATATAAAATAACCTAAATCTTCCACAATCAACAAGTTCGACGGACACTGTCCAAGTCTGTGGCATGCATGACAATCAAGCTATGATCCCCTATTTATTTCCAATTGACCTAAACCTACCACCGGTAAACCTTCTACCACCGTCAACAACACCCATAATCCATTTCCTTGCATGCTTGAAAGGAGAGAAACTATGCACTATTGATTTCTCCTTATCTCAACACACTAACACACTATGGAAAAGGGTGATCCTCTTTTTTTAATTTTTTAGTTTTAAATTTATTTTTGGGCTCGGTGAGACCTCAGCTTGCTCCTCAGAATTTTTGCCCCATTCAGGCGCGACCTCCTGTGTAATCCAGCTTGTGGTCTCCTTTCTATTGAAAACACCCCACCTTCATAGCCTTAGTTCTGATGTTCATTGAGATGGGAGCACAGAGTCCCCATGGTGGTTGGGTTGTGTTTAGTTTCTCTTACATGAACCACCAGGTATGGAAACATTGGTATCGACGGGGAAGATCATTTTGCACAGTGCCCACAACACGAACAACCCAATTCCTTCCTTTAGTAATAAATTTTATTTTGTAAGAGATTTCACAGATCTATTACTAAGGAGTTTGTTCTCCACCTGACAATCGTAAGTATGGTAAATATTCATCACTTATTTTCGTTTTTAAGTTGAAAAGTATGAATTCACACATAGATATTTTGTATATAACTTTGCTTGATATTTTTGTTTTCTTTTACAACAGATTAAAGTGTTATTGTTGGACGTTTTCTTTGCACATTAGTTATGAAGGGTTGACAAATTAGGGAAGGATGAAAATAAGGGCACTATTCCTGGTCCATTTCATCACAGCCTGCCAGTTTCCTTCATGGAGAGGCAATTCTATCATATTTCTGGTTTTTATTTTTCATAATATGTTGGTCCTCAAGGTACTCCTTACCAAATCATCCTTCCAAGATAAACTTATTAACCAAAATCTGTCACAGAGACTCCGAGTCGGGTTTACATGTGTTGAAGCAGTAGGAAGAAATGCGCACCCCCCGAGCGCCGTACTTGTTCAATTGGGTTGGAGTTGGTTTACTGGAAATAACAAACAGTCGATGTTTGGTTTGGTTTTGGCACAGAAACTGGCTCCAAGAGAATTTAAGAAAGCTCGGCATAACTTTTGAACCTATATAGTTTTATGATAAATATTGTTTATGATTTATGAGTTTACTAAAGATTTTAATCCCGTTCATTTTATTTTGTAGGTGTAAAATTCCAAGAGTTTCTTTTTGGGGAGTTTTGCTTCAGATTTTCAATAATAGGCTCTAACTTTTTTGTATATTTTATAATTTCTATTCGTGCCTAGATCGGCTACCCTACAAACGGGTTTTCTTTTTCTTCTGTACAAAACATGTTTTCATATAATCGGGAACTTGCTTTTTCTTATGTACAAAACATGTTTTCAATTCAAGCCTATGTTTAATACAACTTTTCTATTTTCATATTTTCTATTGAGTTTTAGCCAGATGGTAGTAAGCCCTTTCGTTCGAGATTTGGAAATTCTCGTTCTGATAGGATATGTATGTAGTGCTTCTGAGATAGCACTAACTCCATTTGTTCCTAATATTTTGTGCTGGCCTCTATTCTAATGAAATATAGGTTTAACAACATTTGTTTTACATTATTCTATACATTATGATAAAATAGAATTTGTCTTGGAAGATGATGATTGTACAACTATATAATACATTTACATTTCATACTAAATTTCAAGTTTACGTGATGCTTGTAGAATAAGTAGGTTGATGGAATTTCTATAGGTTTCTTGGAATTTCTATAGGTTTCTTCAGCTTCGAGCTGGAGCCTTAAGAACCTAAAACCAAAAATGAATGAACCACCCAACCTACCAGTGCTGGCCCTAGGAAATCTATGGATTTCATAGCCCCCTAACCCACAATCCCATGATCTGAATTGCATGCTTCAATAGCTTAGGATCTCTCAATCCATGGTTCAATCTTCATAGTTCAATTTCACCTCTTCCTTTAAGTTTTCCACCTCCTGAACTCCCTGGAGTTAACCTCCTCCTCTGTTTGCCTCCTTCCTCCCCCAATTCTCAGTCCTCTTCCTTCCCCAGACTCCCCCAATTCTCATTCCTCTTTCTTCCCCCAAAGAAAAAGAAAACCCTCCGAGATCTCCTTTAAATTATTTTTCCTCCTCCAAACTTCATCCTCACTCCAGTGAGTTCACCCTCTAGGTTGTGTTTTGGGAAATATAAATCATAAATACACCACACTAAACAAAGATAAAATAATGTTTAAATTTTTTTTTTGGTTAGATTCCCTATAATTAAATGCTAATTAAGTATGTCTCATTGGAATTTATTTCCTATCATGTACTTCATCCAATGATAAGCATGCCTTGTCTTATCATACTTGGTTATATAATATATAATTTATTCCACCACTTGATCCCTAAATGCTATCATGATAATACAATAAATGCAAGTTTTACTTTTGATATGGGGTTTTCTCATGTCGTAATTATTCAATCTAAATTGAGATTAGAAAATGATGTTTACTTTACAAATAAAGTTTAAACACTCATTATATGAATATAATAATACGAATTCTACAATCACTTTGAATTCTTTTAAAATAATAATAATATTCATTTTTACTATTAAACAATCAACATAAATTTATTTGTTTAAAGAACACCATGACACCAAAATCATGAAGTAATGTTTATTAGACAAATAATAAAAACATATCATTAATTAATTTTAAACAAAACACCTTGAATGGTTTAAACAATACGATATTTACACATTTAAATAGGACAATATTATTGGTGAACACTAAACAATAACTATGTTATGGCGATTCCTTCTTGACAACAATGATTACTAATGCATCACTTATGTGTAACTAATAACTAACTTAATTTGCATGCTTATGCTTATAAACATGATTAAATAATCATCATTCAAACTTGATTAGTGCACAAATAACTCTTATCGCGAATAATTATTACAATCATTAGCATATTAAGTATTTATCTCATCAATACTAGTGTACATGTACGAGGTATGCGATCCTGGCGAGTGTACGCATAAATCATGTATGTACTATAAGAAAACACCATTTCCCCTATGCATATATACAAAGTGACAAAATAATAATTCTTTTTTCAGAAAGGGAAATCTTACATACAAGACATGCGAATCAGATATATATAACCAAATCAACGTACTTCGAACATAATCATTTAGTATCCTTAATCATTAATAATTAACCACTTAATTTATAATATCATTTATATTTTAGATTCACAATAGCTAATAAATCAATCATTCCCAAGGAAAAAGGACCTTACTACCACTTAATAGGTATCATAAATACCCCACCCTCAAAATACTAGCTAACATGTCCTCCCATCCTAACCTATGTCCGCGTCCTCCCTATCCTTCCTCTGATAGTATAGAAGTGGATGTCAGATTCATCGACCACACCACAAAGAACCTGAGAGTGGTAGTGTCGGCTCAACAACATACTTAGCCTCTCCTAGCAAGAATCCGACCGTCGTCATCACAATAACTTGGGGAGCGTGTCGAACATAGGGTGGGAAATACATCCAACCCTCTCACATACTATGTCTATGCCCTATCAATTCATACTCTGCTGCTATCTCGATTATTGGATTGTGTCATCGTATCATTAGTTTGGTAAGTAAGGCTCTCTGCAAAATAGGTACTACATCAGACTTCATATCAAGTATTCGACTATTACATAGTTCCTCTATCCCGCAGATTAGTACTTTGCAAATATATATTTATAACAATATCTCTATTTAATTGTTATCTAGTCCATATTATCAACATCATTTCCTTTCATCACATAAAATCCTTAAATCGATCACATCATGGGTTGGTATCCATGTACCACATCATACATATCACATTTAATCAAAGATGACAATTAAACATACAATGTCTTATGAAAGAAATGAATCTCATGATAACTCCGACATAATCTCCACATAAATAAAATAACATCATGAGAATTATTACATCATAACATCATAATCCTAGTATCAAACTAAGCATAGTAACATTATAAACACAGTAACAACATATAATGAGGTCTAACATGCAGAAGATGTAGTTTAATCGGTTTAGCTAAGTCCAGTAGATAATAAGAATATAAATTGGAGTAGGAATCTCTCAAAGATGTATAGTAAAAAGAATTATGGGGAATTACAAAAAATGAAATGTAAACAATATAAGTCATAAATATTGCATATCGCTAATTTACGAATTAATGAACACTAAAAATAGAGGAAAATAGTCATCTTTACATACCTTAGGAGCTGTGTGAAACAAGTGTTTGATAAACCATTCAAAACATTCAAATTCACCAACAACAATATAACAGATAGAATATTTTTTGTTGAGCCTTCGTAAAGAGCTTCTTGGGACTTCTTGAGTAAGGAATGTCATGAATATCATGGATGTTGTCCTCATGATCCAATGGAGAAAATGTGTCTTGGAGTAATCTATTTATCTCATCTTCACCATTTGTATTAATAATGTCATCTTCATCCATAGGATCATTAAGAACTCAATCTTCACTCTTCTGATTTGTGTGTTCCTCACCTTGTAAAGTAGTATTTCTACTATTATGTGGAAAATAGCTCTTTGACAGTCCACATTTAGGGGGCATTGTCTTTATATTTACAAACAATGTAATAACAATAGTGTATAATATACAACACATATATTTAAAATGATAAAACATTTTGTGAATACATGATCAATAATATTACAAGTACATTATGTAATGAATAATGTCTTACCGAGGGACAATATTTATACCCCCCTTCAGCATGCCCCTTTTGCTTTCAATGTTTTGGAGCTGTTGTTCTTAAAATTCTTCTCATTCGCAAACCCCTACAATCATTGCAAGGGAAATAACACTTTCCATCACCCTTCGCCTCCAATGCTTCCTTAAACACAACATAACTCTTATTATTTTCTTCCCAACTATATTTATTTGACATTCTAATATCCTATAAGAACAAAAAAACGCAATATTTATATAAGTAAATTGAATACAGTATATATATATATATATATATATATATATATATATATATAGATTAAAGGAGACATGAAATTAAAGGACATGACATGGAAAGGGAAAACTCTAATTAGTAAATGTCCCTCCATGGTATTTAAAAATAGATATTCATGTGTATTTATCAAATTCTAAGTGACAAATCTATATAAGCATTAGTATTGAGGAGAAAATGAATATCCGACTCACTTTATAATGTATGGCCCTCCATATTAAAGGAGACAAAGAATTTAAAAATACTAATGAGGAAACCAAAGGATAACAAATTCGATGTGTTAAACGAGTACTAGACTCTTCAAATCACAAATCTAACAATAAACAAAAAAATGGTTGCAACTATATCAAATAATTTGTTGAAATATGTCTTAATAACGTGTATTTATAGATCAATGATCATGATGGTTCCTGTGAAAATGCACAACGATCAAATTTCAACAATAACAAAAAGTCAATGACCGTTACTATGATGACCATTTATGTTGATTTTAAGTTTACCGTTGCTATAGCGACATAATTTGTGATTTCGTCGCTATTTCCATGATTTCGTCGTTATTTCCATGAACTTTTGTTTCTATAGTGACGATTATCGAGGGACATAACATTTTTTTCAAAGTTTTTTTCTGTTTATCAACGAAATTTTTGATTTTAACTTATTCGTGGCAATATTTAGTGGAAATTTTGAGCCATATGTACTAGTGATGGTTATTGATCCCAAGAAGCATAATTTATGACACAAGTTCCATTATTTCCTCACGTAGCCTTGGTTAGACCTTGAGACCCATTCTTGGTTCAAACTAATAATGACACCCATATCTTGGTTTGAGGTTGCTGACACACTTGAAAGTTCATATGTGGTGGTTTAAGGAGTTATCCATGGTGTTTGAGCTTGGGAAGCAAATTTTAGAATCAAACACTCTTGTTTCCCTTCATTGACTATGGTTGAGGACATGAGACTCATGGATGATTCCTAAGACCTTGTAATGACTCCCATTTAAAACTCAAATGTCCAATACACCGCATGGTTTCTATGTTTTGTTCATGGTGCTTGGCATAGAGAACATTCAATTAGGGCTTAAGGCCATTGTTTCATAAAGTATTTGATAATACTATTAAAAAAAATCAATGCTAACATAATCTAAAACATAAGAATAACAATAGCACATTCACATGGTATATAAGAGATTTACCTTGGAAACCATTAACTAATAAAATAATCCTAACTAAGAGCCACACCTCTCTTTATGTCATTGTTTTAAATTTATCATTCACAATAATATATTTAAATGTTATGTAGAAAAAAAAACCCAATACATTAACTTGTACTATATTACAACCCTAATTCCTTAATCAAAATTAATTTCTAATGGGTTGAAAATCCATTGGCTAAAAAAACATAAAACAAATATGATTTTCTATTTCATGGGGTTCTACTAGTTTCTTACCACCCCCAGATGAGGAGGTTATCACCTGCACATACCCCTCTTTTCCTTGGATAAACCTAAGACTACCTATAAATACTACAAGACATGTCTAACATTCTCTCATTTGTTGTATTCTTTGCAAAAAATGGGTTGGGCACAAGGCATGAACATATAATTTGTTGCTGTGAGAACTTATTCCCATTGGTTCTCTACACTAAGAGAATTTATAAATAATAACATGCATTGTCAATGAATCTACAACATTCTTCAATGTGTGATTGTCCTTCAACACGTTATTGTGTTCAACCACACATTTAAAAAAATGGTATTGTACATCGATATGATTTGTCTTGGAATAATAAGAAAGGTTATTTTCCAAAAAAATGGACTTGAGCTATCACAGTCTATATATCCTCACTACTTTCTAAACAAAACATACACTTGAACAAATATTTGTAACTATACAACTTCTTTACTTCCACGAGTTCCTATTATCTTTTGGAATTGACAATGAAACTATAACACACCTCTTTCCCATTCAATAGATTTCTCCACTAAATAGGTTAAATATATTACCACTTGTAGATCTTGTACCATCAATATCTCTGGCCATGTTTTCATCTATTTATCTATATATATATATGTGAGGTCCAAGTATCCCATTCTAAAATATTTCATAATATATAGTGTCATGCAAATATATCAATAAAGTCATATGTTTCCAATGTTGATTCCATGATTTTGACATAACCTACCAAAAAATCCAACTACATGGAAACCATATAATTTAGAATAGAACATATCATACATCATACTACCAAAAACACTTGCAGGGGGATACAAGACATGTATGTTTCTCCTTATTTACCCTTTGGACATTGGTATACATATGTATGTATGGACCTTGATTATTTTACACTCCTACATGTTAAGCCTTTGCAATATTGTCTCAACATATTTCCTATGATTCAACAATTCTTTTTTGTTTTTCCAATATCTTTTAATTTCCATGTCCAAAATAAAATGTTCATCTCCAACGTCTCTTATATAAATTCAAAATATAACTAAAATTTGACCTTATTGATTATTTCCTTATTGTTTCCAACTTGAAACATACCATCAACATACAAAAACACTTAAATAAAATTATCAGGAACTAGCCTAAAATACACACAGTGGTCTGTTTTTCTTCTTGAGAAAGCAAGTCCTAATATATAAGTATCAAAATTTTGATACAACATTCTTGGATATTATTTTAATCCATACAAGGACTTATTTATCTTGAAAATTAGCTCCTTATTTCCCTTCAATGCAAATTCTTATTATTTTTTCATGTAGATTTCCTCTTGAAGATGCTAATATGAAAAAAAGGCATGTTCACAACCATTTGTACTACTTCAAGGTTCAAAGTAGAATCGATAGAATAAAGAAATCCATTATAATTTAATTTAGAAACATGAGAAAATATCTTATCAAAACATATTCCCTCCACTTGGGAATATCCCTTTTCTACTATGTGAGCTTTGTACTTCTCTACTTTACCACCTATATTCAACTTCTTATTAAACACCTATTTGTTACTCTAAGGTTTTCTTGAACCTTTGAAATCAACTAGATCCTAAGTCTCATTTTTATCCAAGGCATCCATTTCTTAAACCACGACTTTCTTCGAGATTTTACTATCCTCTGAATCCACTACCAACCTACAAATTTTAGGATCATCATAAATAATAGAGAGAAGAAATCTAGAACAAAAATCAAGTGGGCATATACTCTTGGTTCCCTTATTTCCTAAAGTGATCTCTACAATATTAGAGTTCAAGGTTCTTCCTCTTCTAGTTCATCTCCTTCTAATGATTCAAATTCATCAGCCTTAAACACAAACACTATTATCTCAAGTTCTTCTTCGCTTGGTTGGAAGTCCTATTTGGGAATAATTATAACCTCTTTGGAAATCTTACTTGATTTTGTCTACTACTCACACACACACACACACACAATTTTCACATATATATTCAACCATATATTTACCACATAATGATCCACGACACTTCTCTGTAATATTTCCCAATATTTCATTCCATAGAATTGTATTCTCTCTAGGTATTTCAATGTTCATGTACTCTTCATTGTTATCCTAAATAATAATAGAACTATTATACCCATCACCAATAGTGATTCCCAACATCTTGTATAGAGTTCCAATCTAAACTCCCCTCATTAAAAACAATTTTCCCGGAACCATATTCGTTAGAGGAAATTTCAACTCAAAATGGGCCTTTTAACTTTTATTCAAATTCCATGTCATCATGTGTTAGCCAATGAAATTGCTTTAAATTTGAAATACCGTATAGGTCTTAAACAATTTTTTAATATAAATTTGGGGATAGGTATCATAAAAAAAACTACTTTTTTTGTTTGTATTTTTGACATATCTCCTTGTGTTTTTACTCAAATTTCGATAGGGAGAGCTCGTTGGATGAGGAATTAAATTATGCATCCAACGAGTACCCACTCGGAATACTTTTAACGGACCCCGCTACCCCAAAAATAAGAAATACCTGAAAAAACGGAATGACGACGGACCTCGTTACATCATCATTCCGTTTTTTCAGGTTTTTCTTGTTTTTGGGGTAGCGGGGTCCATCAAAAGTATGTCGAGTGGGTACTCGTTGGATGCGGAATTTAATTCCTCATCCAACGAGCTCTCCCGATCGAAATTTGAGTAAAAACACAGGGAGATATGTCAAAAATACAAACAAAAAAGTAGTTTTTTTCTTTTCTTCCTCCAAAATTAATAAATATTATTTTATTATTTTAACTATTATTTTATTAGTTCATTTTAGGAGGCCCATTTTGAGTTGAAATTTCCTCTAATGATATTTTGTTTTCAAATACATTATGCACACATGCATCACTCATCTTAGAAATATTTGTTTTATGGACTGATCTAGACTGCACAAAATCATAGGGAGAGTTCTAATCCTTCCATATTTAGGTATGAGATTGACCCTTCTATGTCCTATGAGTTTGGTTTCCAAGTGTTCTCTTAGGCCTAGGAAAACATGACCTCCATTGTATTTTTCATGGTAAAAAAAACCCTACTTATGAGGAATCACAAGAAATGAAGAAACATTATCAATTAAATATTATCTGTATTACCACTATTCCCTCTTGTAGTTACCCGTATTCCACTATTCATTACCTTGGACATGGATTCATGGACGGGATCATCACATGGGTTGGGAATTTCCACAAATAATCATGAAAATTTTCTCTCCCTTTGGAAATGGTTAAGGAAAATCAAGGAAAGAAGGATTGTGGATATTTTCATAGTGGTTGAATCAGTAGTGATATTTCAACACCTATCCCTTAATATTCTCCCTAAATATACGAATCTATGCCAAATGTTACAAATACTTCATAGGTTGATATATAGCATTGTGGAGGTCCAGGTTTATCATGTTTATTATAATCTAAATAGAAGGGTTGATTCCCAAGAAAATCATGCATGCGTCTTGCCTCAAGGAATATTGGTTAAAAGTTGAAGGGAGTGATCCATATCCATCATCCCCTAAGTCATATTAATCCCCAAATCACAACAATTAATGAACTCAACCCACAAGTGTTAAGGAAAACCCTTGCACACAAGTGATGGGAATATCCAAGTACCAACTATCTCCATTTCAAGTTGGGATACATTTATGGAAAACCCTATGAAATTTATTCAACCATGTGGTAATAACCTCATGCATGTGATAAACTAATTTTATCTATATATCATCATGAATTTGACGTTTTCTATGCTTCTTGATATCACCCTTGAGGAGAATGAAGAATTGTTCCTCTTGGAAATTGCCTAGGCTAACAAATTTTTATCCTCCCTCAAGTCGTCAAGATAGTGAAGCCCCTTCTGCTTAGTAGTCGCACAATATTTGTTTTTTGTTATTATACCATGTCCAACTCTATTGAGAATCCTGAGAATATAGTACATAGGTGTGGGTGACTCCACGATGAAGGCCAAGAAACATTTTCCTAGGTTGTACAAAGAATGTAGCAATGATGCAAGAACTGGGAAACAAGTTATGCACGTGACTTATTGGATTCCTAAAGCAGTATGGATTGAATAAATCCTAGGTAAACAGAGTTAAAATCAAGTTGGTAAATACCAAGATAGAGGTGTATTTCTCAAAAGAAAGGAATGGTGAACATGCTCAGAAAATCAAAGTATTGTAGGATAAATTAAAATCCTAAAACTTGAACATGAACGATTTCCTAGATTAGTAGCTTACAAAAAATATCCAGCATTGGAAGGGTCTATGGGATCTTTTAGATTTGAGCAGTGGATGGATTATCAATAAAACTATCTGGACCAGTCCCGTGTTGAATCTTAGTGGGGATACACATCCTATCTCTCATTAATTGTTGGGCATATGGAGGATGCTCCCAAGGAGCTAGGTACTCATCATGGTTAATTTTCTATGGTTTGCAAGTTTATTTTTTAAGTAGAACAATTTATTAGGAATTAATCTAGTAGATATTGGAAAAAGTAAAATATTTATATGGTATGGATAGTTAGAAGTTGAAGTTTACAAGTTTTAAACAGTTTGGTTAATTTTTGTATCAGACATTTTCTACTAGTTGTATTAATAGGTTACACACTTCAATCACAACCTCTTTTTGATATATAATACAAAATAGTAATCATTTTTGTGAAAACAATGGTGAAGTTAATATAAAAAGGAGAAGACAAAGGCATGTCTCTAAATTAAGTTGGTTTTCTCTATTAATGGTTTCGAAGGTAAATTTATATGTATTGTTTGTGTGTGTGTATGTGTGTGTGTGCGCTTGTCGTTATTTCTATTTTTCTTAATATTCTATATACATTTCTTCCTTCATAAAGATTTAAAAATTTCACCCATTTTCAATGCACAAGACTTACTCATGTGACCTATATCCCACACAATGTACAAAGAACCCCTACAAAGTTTATGTGTGGTGTTTCCATGACTTGTTCAAGGAACTTGTGCTCAATAAGATTCAATAAGATCATAACAATTTTTTTATACTTATTTGATAATTTTACAGGCCCCATGTCCCATCAATGGTAGGAAAACATTCTAATGGAATCCAAATCCAATTTAAATGTTAAAGATCCCATACAAAGTTGCGGTTCCAAATTTTTTCATAGCGCTTTATTCCAAGAAGATTTGTTCATGGACTAAGGGCACTTTTTTCTCTATTAACACCATTAAAACCAAATTAATAGCCATTTCAAATTCTTAATACCTCTTCATGGAATCCATATCCTTTTAGTAATCCAAACAATATATACAAGGGTCATGTGTGGTGGTTTGAGGACTTGTTCAAGGTGCTTGATCCTAAGAAGCTATGATTATGGTTTGAGGTTGTGTTTTCCCTCCTTTAACAATGGTCAAGGGTTTCAAGATATTGTTTCCATACAATTACAATTGTCTAAGACTATTGTTCAAGCGGAAACATTTCATCCCGCTTAGATAAATTTCTAGTTCATAGAAGTTACCTAGAAGATGATCTAGTTCACAGAAGTTACCTAGAAGATATCATACCCTCTACTATCTCTCCTCACAAAATAATTAAAAATATCTTGTCATAAAAAATTAACTATGGTCCACTTCCATTCAAATTAACATGCTATGGATACAATATGTAGAGGCCATACAAGTAATCAAAACCACCTAGTGCTAAAAATATGAACGATCACTAAGCTACATTTAGGTTCATCCAAGTTAAATACAATAAATCATGCCCTAAAATATTGAGCCAAACATAACTATAAAGAATGAGGATCAAATATAAAAGAGGTGTTGTTAAATCTTGTAGATATTTAGCTTAGGATCAAAACATAATCCATCTTGAAACAACAACTTAAAGAGAGAGAGAAATAATAAAGCAAGTCCACTACATTTATTGAAAAATAAGAGGAGTATTGGAGAATTAAGTCAAGAAGCCTTTTGATGAAAATGGGTGATAGAAACACTTCATATTTTCATCAGTAAGAAAGAGCTCGACAACACATAAATAATGTCAAAGAAATACTTGAATCCAATGGTGAAAAGATATATAATTTTGAAGACGTTAAAATGGGATATTTCCAACATTTAAAATCACTTTTAACTCTTCAAGAGGAAGTTGACAATTCCTCAACGACTAAAAAAATTCTCAACAATATCCGACCCTTATTGTCACAATTCAAAAACCACGTGCTCGACATGGGTATTGAATAATTTGAAGTAATTAACGGTTGTTTGTGGGATTGAACGTGACAAGGATATGGACCTATCTGGATTATTGATCTCCATTTTCATATGTTGTTGTGACTTCATAAAAGAACACTTGTGCAAAATGATCAAATTGAGCTTAAAAAAGGAAAACTAGGTGCAATACCAACTCATCATCCTTGACACAAATTTGGGAGGATTGAATCATAGGTATCAAACCCCTATCCACTTTTTTAATTATCCACCCACTACGAATCCAAATGACTGATAATGGTATATGCACTCTCACTCACATCTCATAATGGGACCCAACATGAAACAAGAAAATATGGATGATCTCAAATATCCTAAAAATATTAGTCATCAATGCCACTCTATGGTAAATTCCCTCAAATGGGAAGAACCTATTGACACCTGCTCATTAGATACCCAATTATGGGGGAAAGTGTCAAAACTAATTAGTTAAATAAGGACATAGAATGAAGAATGAATCCTGGTACACTCTTACAAAAACATCACTTCAGAAATCCATTTGGAAAATGACGCCTTTCCAAAATTAAATTGTTGACCTAATTATTGAGTCATGATAGGATTATCATAGAAAACACTATTCGAGGATGGGGAATAAAAGGGACTTCCTAATGTCATCTATGCAAGCAAGCTGAAGAAAATGCATCTCTTATATTTGTAGAGTGTGAGTTCATAGTAACATTTTGGAAAATATTATTTACAATATTATACACCGACCTATCCACCCCTTCATCAGGGAAGGATGCCTTTTTTTTATTTGAACAATATCTATTCAAGAAAATTCATCAATACTATTTTAGTGAAACAAGTCCAAAAAATACCTCCCATTCTTTATCTGTTGAAAAATATGGTTGGGGAGAAATGTGATAATTTTCAAGAAAAAGGAACTGAAGGCCAGGTTTATTGTAGCTCAAGCTTGGGGGTTAATTGTCGAATATACCAAAACCGAAGGATTAGTGAAGTAGTTAGCTTCTAGATTGAAAATAGAAGAAAAGAGGGAATTTGATACAAGATCAATTTTCAATAGTCAGATATTGAAAATTGAAATCCATAGCAAAGGGAAAATCAAGTCGAATCTTGAGATTAAATAAGGATAACTTGAACTCATGGATCATAAACCAAGACCAATGCATCTTTTTTATGGGGATTCCAAGGGATACCTAGGGGAAATAGGTGCAAGAGGGAGTGCAATAGAAAAGAATATACCAGATCTTGACTTTGTCCACTCCTAGACCCTCAGAAAATGCATGAATGAGGAGAGGATGGATTTATTTATACATTTCACAAGAATTATTGGGTCACTCACAACTAGAGGTATTGGTGAAACAAAAATACACTAACTAGATTCAGGGAAATTGGGGACTCCACTTTTTATCTTGTCCCTTATTGATCCAATGGAGATGTGGGGACCCAAATCTTGACATACCACCAAACTGATGGAATTGAACAATTTACACTCTGGAGTGATTATGGAACCCACCAACCATTATTACAACGTGGAGTATTATCAAGACCCACAACTTTAATATAATGTATGAATTTCCAATTAGATTATTTTCTCATTTTTAAGCTACCCTTTAAGAAAAAATTAACCTGCTTATCTATTTAAAGATATAAATGCCATTGCTTTCCTCCTTTTGTTGTTAATCAAAATATGAATTATGTCATTTGATTTTTAATTTTTAGATTTAGTTAGGAACTTGCAATGGTTATTAGAAATAAGAACATACACTAAGAAGAATAGAAACCACACTAATGCATCATCAACCATATCATTAGAACTACTATGTTAAATACTACTTTTTCTCAGATAAACTAAGGAGGTGTTTGTATCCATGTCCTTGAAATGTTTGAAAGCATGCATAATGTGGTAAAATTGTTTTAGCAGCCTCATTGAATGAAAAATGCTAGATATCAAATGGCATAATGTCTACATATCAACTCAAACATGCCTTGTACATATTATATACAATCATGATGGAAACGAAGTATCATGTTCCAACTAAATCATATATTTATCATACATAACTAGATCCATTTTTGGCTGATGATAGAAATTACACAACACAAAAAATCACCAATTTTTTTTTAACTTCTGAATGACCCTTAAAAAAAACAAAATATTGTAAAACAAGTACCAAACCCAACAAATTTAGGTCACAAATAAAATTAACGAACTTGGAAATATGAATAAAAAACTCTACCAGTCATGAACTTCTCAATAGAAATAAAAGAATCTACAAGAACACTTTGGAAAACTCTACAAGAATACAACGAAAATAATGATCATTCGACTATAGCCCCTCCATTATAATCAATGTGGATTCATTTATATTACAAACATCCCAAACATCAACAATAACACACATAAAATATGCACGTATACACTCTCATTAATGCCTTAGAACCAATAATAATTACAGAACAAGATCCTAATAAAAGAACATTTTAAACAAATGGGTCAATTTTAGTTTGAATATATATAAAAACCATGTGGTGTCTCTCCATTAAGAGTAGCATCTGCTAACAACACATAAATTCCAATAAATAGTTTAAACATGAGAAGTCATAAAATAAATCATATGTTTGAGCTCTATACTAACTTTCATGGAACCAATACTTCTAGGATAGAATACAACCCTAATAACACTGAATGAGCCCTAAGAACCAAAAGTTCCCAAGAATTCAACAAACCTAAAAAAACATCCATGATAAAAAGCATGATGAAATGTAAATTTACAATATAATAATCTATTGTAACTTTGGATAAAAAAACTTAAAAATAATGATAAAAAACATATGATGTTAATTATTGGATAAAAATCTTGATTCAAGTTTGTATTCTCTCATAAAATGCATGTGCGACATGCCCCTTCAAGACCCAATCTTTCAGTAATGGAGATGTTATACGAAGATTAAAATGTCTAGAAAACTAAGAACGAAAAAGTCGAATCACGTCGACTAGAACCTTCACTCTGCAAGTACAGTGAAGTACCAAGTACAATGTGATATGGGTCAACCATGAAACGTTGTATCTTTTATGTAGAACAAAATAGCCCCTCATTTTCCCTCCAATACTGGAAATGGAGGGTTCAAAGAAGTTATCACATGAAATTGACTAAAAATACAAGAGAATGCAACCGTATTCCTAAATTTCAAGGAAAATGGAGAGAAAAATAACCCTTGGGAGCCTCCATTACTAAAAATTGGGGGCAAAGGAACGATTTCACTAGAATTTCTCTAGAAATTGGGGGCTAAAAATATATTGGAGGGAGAATTTTTTTTTTCATTTTAATCATTAATATAAGGGAGGCTATTCATTTGGGATTTAGTTTTTTTTCTAATAAATATTCGATGGATATATTTTAACTAAAAAAACCTTTCCATATAAGAAAATACCCCACTAAATATTTGTAACCCCCTTACTATATCCCATGGGCTATATATAGCCCCTAAAATTATCCATGATACCTAATTCTAATCATGTGCTTGATTGGTATGTAATTTATGTGGATTTGGAAGGGGATTTTCCAATACAGCTAGTTTCCATATTGGGTAGAAAATTCAAGTTGCTATGGAATTGAGAGATTAGGTAGGTAAAGGTCCAACGGACCCATTATAGTCCCAAAGATGTTACTCGAGAGATAGAATATGCTATGATGGAGGCATACCCTCATATTTTTTAAAATTTTGTGTTGCAACATGTATGTAATAAGTATGCATAAAGAATGATGCATTGTTTTAATGGGGAGGGGGGTGCAATACTCGTGATGTTCAACCCTAGATACATGTTAAGTTTTTTTTTGTTATTGTGGCACAAGGTGTTGGGACTATGGAATTATTATTATTATTATTTAAAAAATATCTAACTCAAAATGTACAACTAATGAGAATGGGGGGAAATGGATTCCACATGTGAGGGGCTTAGGGACTAGGAGTTGTTACTCTCCCAAACATTATTTATTGGACCCTATTTTTTATTTTTTTGGCTTATGGAGGTACTATTACACCCCTTTTGATGTTTGGTGGGACCCTTTTATCTAGTGCTCCCTCCTTGGATATTTGAATCCTCTCGTGGTGCTCCTCATGCTCTCATACCCCCTCATTGGATGTTTTCATCTTGTACTGCATGAAAAAGTGTAACTCCCACTCTTGTTTTACCTTTTTTCTATTCTAGGAAAGGGAATCTCTAATTTTAACCTCTCTCTCATGAATTGAGTAACCCCCAATGAATTTGAGTTACCGAGCTCTTGGAATTCAAGGCACTCTCTTAAGAATTGGAATGGATATATAAGGATTTGAATTGGCTCTCTTTCAATCTTGTTCTCTATCTCTCTCTCTCTCTCGGATCTCTAGTGTAGGGGAATTCTCTATTATTTGGGAAATACATTCTCTCTAGTAGGAGATGCATTGTATTGTGGAAATATTGAATTCCTTGTATTGAGGTTTGAATACCTCGTATGGGGATTCAATATTGATCTATGCTTACACAACGTGCATCCTTCTCCCATTTCTTGTTTTTGTCCAATATATATCGTAAATAATGGGTGATGGTGGTTAAATACTGAGTGATTGTGTAGCGAGGAAAGTCACAACTCACCATGTAGTGTAGCTGGAAGGGAAAGTTGATATGGTGAAAGGTGTAGTTATGGTATTCTTATAGTGTTGAGAAGGATGCAGCCATATGTTTTATTTCATATATTTATGATCATTTATAGGTTGTGAGAACTATTTCATTTCATCCGAAACACCTTTTCTAATAATGAATAAATTTTGTTTCATTGAAAAATGTTTTCGTTTGACTGAGATACAACTATTTTTGTGTGGTAGTGTTCCGAGTGTTGAGATGAGGGAACCATACCTTTGGTTTGAGAGTACCGGCTATCATGTGGATATATGCCCTTAGCTTGGGGGTGATTTCCATGTTTAAATATGGATGAGCATGGCATGTATATGGCTGGGTGGAATGTTTTCCTCTTGAATATAGTTTCTTTTTATTAAGACATGAGTATTTTGTTATATGTTTATTTACTACAATTTCTTATATATATGTGCTCATGGATATCAATTTTTTGTCGTTTACATTGATATAGGTGGAATCCATAAGATTTGATTTATTTATCATTTATATGGTTGTATATGGAAGTCTCCATTTCTCATTTTTTTTATGTTATTATGGATATAGGTGGCAGTCAGTAGATTTTATTTTCAACACTGATAATATGGCTGATTCTGGTAACTTGTGGATCTATTTATTTACATTGTTCATGGTGGATTGTAGATATGATTATATTAAATTTTATATGGTTTATTAAATATGGCATTTAATGTTTTAATTCATGTTAATTTCTTGCTCAGATATGCTATCATTTCATAACTGCATTTACCTTCCACAAACTGTGTATTGGGGAATGATCTGCATTTGTATTTGAGCATTTCATTTTAAAAAGTTGAATGTTTTATTTTGTGGTTCTTTGGCATGATGTCATATAATTAGTTACCGTTATTCCACTATTCATTACCTTGGACCTGTATTCAAGGATGGGATCATTACGGGGGTTGGGAACTTCCACAAATAATCAAGAAAATGTTCTCTCCCTTTGGAAATGGTAAAGGAAAATCAAGGAAAGAAGGATTGTGCATATTTTCATAGTGGGAGCCTCAATGGTTATAATTCAACACCTATCCCTTAAGATGCTCCCTAAGATGGTCAAATTTCCCAACTAATTCATAGGTTGATATATAGTATTGTGGAGGTTCAAGTTTATCATGTTTATCATAAGCTAATTAAAATGGTTGATTCCTAAGAAAATAATGCATGTGTCGTGCCTCAAGGAATAATGGTTAAAAGTTCACTAGTACAAAATGAGAAATTAATGACTAAAAAAATGACTAAAATTGGGCTATAAACTACTATTTTTGAGTCGACGACTAATAGTAGCTAATTTCCACTATCTTATAGCTTGAATAACTTAGTTGTATTTCACTTAGTCATTAATAGCTTGAATTATTAGTCATTGATAGTCAATGATTTAGTCACAAATTTAGTCACGAATTTAGTCATTGATTTAGTCACTGATTGCAACAATTAATGACCAAATATACGACTAAATAAACTACTAGATGATAATATATTAATGACCAAGCTAAATGCGACTAAGATACGAAAAATTAGGTACTAATAGTCGTATATATGCGAATTTAGTTATTTTTGTAGTCACAAATTTATGATAGGGCTAGGAGGAATCGAACCACCAACCGCGTGCCTATAATTAGGCAGGTGCTCTACCATTGAGCTAGAACCCTTTAAGAAGTTGTTATTGCTTGACAATGATGATATTCAAACAAATGTTGCATCATTCAAGCATACAAAATAATGATTATCAAGTTATTAAGTATGGAATTCGGTCAACACAGTTACAGACTTAAAAAATGACAATTTTTACATACAAAAGCATGTGTTGCACTTTAAACCTTGGGATTGAAAGCTTTGAAGCCACGACATAAGGAGCTAAACGTGTTATCGTACAAACAATTTTTGCAAGATTAATATGTACTTTAGGGGAATTCTACTTTGCAATATAGCCAAAAAACTAAATTAGTGAACATACGACTCTCTTAACCCAAAAATATATTAACAACAAACTAAATCACAAACATAATAGAGAATTTGAGATTTGAATGACCCGAAAGAAAGAAAGAATGATTCAATTATTGTCTACTAGAATCCATAAAGTAGTTAATGGGACTGTTAATCACATCACTATAATCCATCTATGCACACTGAAGACCCCAGTGATATAGTGCCTAGCACATATACACTTGTGTCCTTCTAGAGGAAGGAGCTAAGAATCCAAGACCAGCTACACTAATCCAACATACTTACAGGTGAACTCAACTTGTCTACAATCATTTTAAGCAAGTCTGTATCAACTAGCCATTGCATAGCATCATCGGTATACATATGATCATCTGCTCCAACTAGACGAATTAAAATCTGTATATAAAACGAAGATCATAATTAGACATATGTTTTGAACTAAAATCAGAATTCTTGCTTAGATAATAAAACAAATAAGTAAACATTAACATTTGCAGTAGAATATGTCGACATTGATATTTGTAGCAAACTAAATAAATAAGGATATTGCAACAAACTATTGAATAAATGAGTGAAAAATATCACAATAAAAAGATGTATGCTAGATAGTAATCTAGAAACCACATGATTATTATTACCAGCATAGATCCATCTAAAAGGGGATCTACCAAGCACTGAGAGGGATCAAATTTCTCATGGTGAAAACCCTTTTTTAAAGTAGAAATGTTGAAGAAATGTGTAATCCAATATTTATGGTTTTAGTTTATCTAATTTATGTTGTTTTACATATATGTAATTCTAAATAATTTAAATTTAATTTAAGCCCACATGTTATTTTTAATAATATTTTTTAATTTTTTATAAAGGACACGTGTCAATTTTAGGACTAGCATAGAAGGAGTTACACATCTCTCCCCTACTGGGCTATAGAATGCACCTCTTCGGTGCAATCAATCATGATATTACTAAAGATAGTCATTCTTATCCTATTAACATAAAGATCATCTACAAACTAAGAAAACTAATCTTCAAGATTCCTTAACCATAAAGATTTATTGAGAGACAAACAATAATTACAATTCAATCCTAACCTAAATGGTGCCAAAGTCAAAAAGGTTAGAACAGTTCCAATGAGCCAACAAATTGATCAGTGATTTTCTGATTTGATGATGCAAGAGCAATTATTAGAAACTGGGCCAAAACTAACAAAGTTATGATAAATAGTTAGAGTACTAACTAAACTAGGATAGTAAAAGACTTGGGAAAAAGGGTTGTTTAACTCATGTGAAGATTTGGTAAAGAAGCATGTTGAAATCATTATAGGCAACTGTTTGGCATGTGAATACCTTAGATTTACCATTTCCTTGATAAACTTTTTTCCATGTGATAAAGTGACACTAAAGTGAAAGCATTGTGAAAATTATCTCTGAACCCAACTTTTTCTTTGTCTAAAGACATTGAATTATAGAGAGTCTATATTAAATTTGATTTGATTTTTGCATCCTTGAACGAAGAAATAAGAAATAAACAGTAAAGGTGTTCTGGAAAATTTGCTCACCAAATAGAGCTACCATGTCTGATCTATTTAAGCCCTTTGATGCAAAGGTTTTCAATAATAGATCAATAGTGAAATTGGCTTCAGGAAGATTGCCTCTAACCCGACTGGCAATAGAAATTCTTCCATCTTTTTTGCCTTTCTTCACTCAATAGTTAGGACCACTCGTCGTCTATATATGCATATATCAGCAATTAAAAACATGAATCAATCCTGTACACTGTACATGTCTAGCAAGCCTGCATTGTATAACAAGAATACCAATATCAAAGCCAAATGAATGAGTGGTATAACCTCATAGTGAATGACTGGCCTCCAAAGTATTGGTTTTTTTTCTAGATACCATCAGAAGCTCAACTTGGACTTAATGGGATGTTGTTCACAACATATATTTTCAACGAGAAAAGAGGAGGAAAGGCAACCATAAACATGTAATATTATTGTATTTAAATATTTGTAATTAAATAATAGCTTTATATTTTTTTCAACGAGAAAAGAGGAGGAAAGGCAACCATAAACATGTAATATTATTGTATTTAAATATTTGTAATTAAATAATAGCTTTATATTAAATAATAGCTTTGTACAGCATGAGTGGGCCTGATGGTTAAGAGCATGTGTTTCCTCTTAAGAGGTCACGGGTTCAAATCCAGAGGGGGGTAGTGTATGTACACCTCTGTAGACTTTAGTAGTTAAATTGCTGCGCAGAGGGGGGTCCCTTGTCCTTAGTAGTTAAATCGCTGCGCAGAGGGGGTCCCTTGTCCCACAAACAAGGCGGTCTCATACACCAATTTGGTGTCTCGCTTGGCGGTGACCTTATAAATAGATTATTATTATTAATATTATTATTAAATTTGTTTGATAAACCTTAAAGCTGTTTAGTAATGTGTGGAAAATGGAAAAAAATGGTGAAATCATGTGTAATATGTATAAAACTTATTTTAATATAAATTTTCTTTTGTTGATGTTGTTATTCAATATCCTTGTGCATGATGTATGCATGTTGTTAAATAAATGCTCCATTGTTTTCAACCTCACTCTCCCCACATTCTATTCATAATTGTGTGATAACAATATACCCGAGAACTTCAGCATATCTTGGATAACTCAAACACGCTGGTTTGCATCTTGGTTGAAATTTTGAAGAGATAACTCTTCCAAGTAATAGGATTGTACATATACATGTATAAATTGAAATACTCAGTAGACTTTTTTTTTAACTATAAATTTCTATTTTCTTTTCATTCTCCTTGATAAGTAGCCAACCTAGTTGTACTTTTTTCCCATGTAGTTCGCCTTTTATGTAGTGCATGCACCACGCTGGGACTTTTGTATTTCTCCCCATACAAAATAATACAGATTCTAGAAGGCGCGAATTCTGAAACGAGTTGCAATAATTTATTTCCAAAATTAGTCACCTTCACGCCTTTCCCATTTCATATTGTGGTCTGGTAATGATCTAAAACGCAGTGTTCTGCGTGATGAATGCTGAGTTTTCTTTGGCTGACAACATGACTTTCTCCACTAGTTCACCTCTGTCAGGTAACCCTTGAACACTTCACCATATTTAGACTTCACTATGCATGTTCTATTCCCAAGTTCCCACATTCATATGCCTCGACCTTATTCTCTAAAATTTCCTGAACTGGTTCAAATCAAGATTGTATATCCTCCTGCTTGTCATCTGAATCATCCTTGTTCTGAAAAGCGGTCCTTACCTGATAATTGTCCTTTGAGATCCATTAGATATTTATTTTCTTCACCACTTCTAATGATTCCATCATTTCATCTAGGAGTGGTGTTTTGGTACACTTTTATCATTTTTCCTTTTCATAATGCACAATTTATTTCTAGTTTTCAAAGAAACAAATTTTAAAATGTTCCAAGTGTTTCTTCTTTATCTAGCTGTAGTTGGCACTTTAAACATTTTTAGTGTTGGTTGAGGTGGCTTAAGTTAGTATATTGTATTAAAGGAAGCGAAGTAATGACCTCATAATGTGAATCCATTACATGATTGCTTCATTTATGTTTGAGTGCCAACCACTGCTTATTATGTGGTTTCGTATGCACTTAAATTTTTTGCAAATTCTTTTGATAGGGTGCCGATTGGCATGCATATCCTTCCTTGAGTACCAATCGACACATATACTGTTCCATTTCTCCATTACCTTATACCTGCCTACAGTGCTTATGATGGGGGCACTGATTGACATGCACATTGTTTCTTGGTGCTGATGGGAATATATGTTGCTGATTTGTCTAACCCCATGACCAACACTGAGTAAACTTTTTTCCTTGGGTGTTGATAGGCAGACAACTTGAAGCTCAGAATTGTGATGCCATCAAAATTTTAAAAAAAGCCTCGTGCCCATTCTAGGTGCTGATAGGCATTCCTCTTATAGTTTTTCAAAGATATAATCATGTGCTATTAAAAAGCTTATTTTTGGGTGTCTATATACACAGGTCACGTCTGCTTAGTGCCAATGGGCACTTTTGCAATTTTTGATTTCATAGATTATCCATGCAATTCCTTTTTCCTTCAGTAATATAGATACAGTTGGCCTTAATTTTTTTCTTTCTATAATGTATCATATGTTTGGAGGCATTGACATTATCTTGATGCATTGTGGTATCCAAGTCAGGTAACATAATGGCCCCATTTTCCAAGATCTCTTGAGTTTTGTAGGGATACTTCATGTTAATGTTAATTTCCACTTCTTTTGTTCACATTTCTGGTATACTTTAATGCTAACAGTCCTAGATTCAAGTTTACCCTATTTAATTAGATAATGCTAATGTTTTCTTCTTTGCTAGGCTACCTTCATCCACTATGTTGTTAATTGCTTCTCATCATGTTCACATAGATTGTGTAGTCTTTATTGTAAACTATAAATTGCATAGGAACTACAACTTCTGCATACATCGATTGGAACGTAGTGAACTACAACTTCTCCATAAAAAAGAATTCTAGTATAGGTTGTATCTTCAATTGAATTCTTTGTTTTAGTTTATTTTAAAAATTGATTTCTTCATACTAGATGGGCACACAAAGTTTTGTTGCTGTTGAATTTGCTTATGTTCTATTTCTTTATAATACTCTTATGCTTATTGAGATCCATATGTACAGAGTCGTGCTCTTGGCAGCAGGATAGGTGATATTTCTTTCTCTATTTTATCTTATACATTTTGTTTTGAAAAGTCATGATAAAATTCGGGGACAACTAGAGGTTAGTTTTACATTCAAGTGGAATCATCAATTGAAGCATGTTCCATGATAATTGATTGTTTCATAAAAAATGAAAAGGAAACTACAAAAAAATAAAAAAATGCTTTCTGTGAAATTGCCCAAATTGAATTTGGTTGTTTGTTTCTAAATTATCTTATTAAACTAATGTCGGATACTCATGACGAGATTTGTAATTCTAAACTTAAACATCTGTTGCTATAAGTGGGCTTTTGGAAGAAGAGATATCCCTCTTGCTATTCCTTGAGAAAAAAAAGTGCTTTATAAAAGTGGAGGAATGAGTTTATGATTTATTTGAAAAGAGTCCTCTTATAGGGAACCTCACTATTTAATCTTTTTTATTTGAAGAAAATGAATCTTGTATTACCTTGAATTTTCAATAGGATTATAAGAAGTGCTACATCACTGGACCAATAAACTACTAATTTGGCTCTCCCCCACTGCTTAAGGAAGAAGGGTAGTTATGCCCTCCAAAGCCCCAAGACTTGAGAGTCAACATCATTCTTTGGAACGAATAGCCTGGTAGCAAAGTAAACTCTCAAGGTGGAGGATTTTTTTCCAAGTTATGCTTAGTGGAGTCCTCTAAAGAGGTATACATACATCTCTTCTTCAATGGCAAGGAGAAACGTATTAGCCAAATGGCTCCTAAAAGCACTCTACCATGTTGTCTAATCATTTGTTGTCTTCTAAGACTACTCGTTTCCACTAATTTGGATCTACATAAAGTTTTGAGAGATTTACTAGAATCTAACTCTTGCACGGATGAGTCATCTTACATCTTTTAGAAATAGGTTGTTATTATATCCTTTTGTTAGAAAACAACATAATCCATTGTTTAATTCGGATATGAATGAGCTTTTAATTGCCAAAATATTCTTAAAAATTATCCACGCAAAAGGTATGACTTAAATGCACCTATATTCTTCTTAATGGATTAGAATCTTTTATTCAAAACCTATCCTTAATATCTAGCAAACCCCATCTTCTATTGAGCTTCTTCACTATTTGGAATTTTAGCCTAGCTTTGAAGACATTTGATTTGGGATTGTTTCCAAAGTTCCCCAAAAATAAACTCTTTCCCTATACTTGAGAGTCAACATCATTCTTAGGAATGGATAGCCTGGTAGCAAAGTAAACTCTCAAGGTGGAGACTTTTTTTCTAGTTATGCTTAGTGGAGTCCTCTTAAGAGGTATACATAGTACATACATCTCTTCTTCCATGGCAACGACAAACCTATTAGCCAGATGGATCCTAGAGGCACTGTACCATGTTGTCTAATCATCTATTATCTTTGAAGACTACATGCTTCCACTAATATGGATCAACAGAAAGTTTTGAGATCTTTCCTGGAATCTAATTCTTGCAGGATTGAGTCATCTTACATCTTTTAGAAACTGGTTGTTAACAACATAATCCATTGTTCAATTTGGATATGGTAACCAGTCCCGTCGTGATAACTCTTGGTAAGGATATTCCCCATTCCTTTGAATAATCATGACATAGATCAAAGTAGTCACAATTGGATTTGGCAAAGCACCTCGACTTGAAACAATTGAAAATTCATCTAAAAAACATCTTCATGCACAACAATGTAAATATAAACAGTTAGACACCAAGTATGCAAGCTTCCCGATTTATGTTTCATGCAAGGGTGCAACTAGACAATCACATATCCTCAGTTCTGATTCCATACATTGAATGAAAACAACTTGATCATCCCTCCATGTGGTAGTTGTAACAAGACTTTTCTGCGACAGGGCATCACTATAACAGAAAGAGCCTTTCCCGGTCAGATTGGTCTATTGATCTATTGATAGCCAGAACCACAATGCTTTCCATATTTAACAACTTCATTCAATTCTATTCATGGTTGTAACTTCTTTGTTGTAACAAAGAATCCTGAAGATTGTAGATCATCATGGTTTCCCGCCCGATATCAGTGGATCGAGATTGTGTTATTCATGTATATATATGGGAAGGTGATCCGAGTCGGGGGTTTGTTAATTGATAATTGGATGGTATGAGCTATAACAGAGTGTTGTAACTGTGGATTGCCATTTTTAATACAAAGAGAAGAATTCTTCATATCCTTGTGTTTTCATTTATGTTAATTCACGACGTCTTTGTTCAAAGGCAGGGCTTGCCTTACCACATATATTACCGAATTAAGTAGATGTTTAGTTTATTTTTATTTTGTGGTGTGGGATTATAGTAGATGCACTTTACAGTGAGCTTCAACAATGATGATTGATAATTGCATTTTCCTTTTATAGTTAATGGTTGCATTCTGATTAGCTGCAACTGTGTGGTCTGACAGTCGACTGTGCAGGATAGTTTCCATTTATGCTAGTGTACCAATTAGTTGTTACAGTCAAGCTCGACTCTAGTTTATTTCTGTTGTTTATCTTTCTTGGATTTTATTGAATTAGCCCGATTATGATTGCAGTTGGTGTGATTCCTTACTGTCATTTATAATTTTCATATCAGATAAATTAGACAGATATTATCTAATTCCTGGTAGTTTGGTATCTTTAGAATTTACTTTCTGCAAAAGTAAGTCTAGCTTAATTCTTTCTAGATCAGTGATTGTTAGAGTAATGATTGTAGGAAGGTGAATGCATTTCTGAATTTTGAAATGGATAAAACAGATTAGCTTAAGCCACGAGAAGAGTTTGATTGAGAAGATAGGTAGGGCAATTAAGTTTTTATTCATTCAATTAGCTACTTAAGTGTTTATGCATAGATTGTGCTAATTATCTTTGAAACAAAAGACTTCCCTGGGCTGACAATTCATATTGAGCATCATGCATGTTAATTGTAATTGATTAGCATATAGGGTGACCAACAAATAAAACATACTAGTTTCCTTGGTTTTCCAAAAGGTACCCTTGAATAATATAATGTCTCATAAGGACCTTCTAATACTTATTTAATGTAACAAATAAGACAAATCATTTTTCACAAAAAACACGTTCATCAATCCTTGTCTTAATTATTCATAGGCCAAACATATCACTTGATGTCCATTAAATGTCCTTGAAGATTCTATAGAATCCATTTCCCTATCCAGAAGTTGAACGAAAGAGTTCCTTGGGGATTTTCCAAGGTGTTTGTAAGCCATATTTGCTAGGACCTAATCATTTGAGTTATAGAAATCAATAGATGATAAAAACTTGAATTATATTTGAAATTTGGGAGATAAAGATAAATATTGTTTCCTAGTAAATTTATCAATTTTCGTCTCCACCCTCTACACAACAACCTCTTACATATCATTGGGTGAGGTTCCAAACGAAAAGGTGTTCTAAGAAATTTGAACACTTATCCTAGTTGAATACAATCCAAATATGTATTGTCTAATCGTTCTAGGATTAGCTCAAGGATTTATCAATAATAAGATGTTTCATTGAATTTGATGTTATAATTGGAGGCAAGGAAAAAGTTTCATCATAAAGCATATTATTATTTGAAGATAACCGATCTTTCATGATAATGAGAAATTAGTCATATGTCAAGTGGTTGTTGACTAGTTGTCCCATACTTGAATCAAGAAGAAGAATTCAATTGATTAGTTTAAGGCCCACTATATGATTTATTAGGTTTCCTATAAACTCCATAATCAATACATGCTTCAATGGAGCCAATGGGAAAACTTTCCAAATGGAGGTCATATTTTCAAAGTTGTAGTGATTAATGGAAGCATAGATAAAATTCTTTGTAAATAGGGTTTCCACCATGTGTATGAAGAAATATTGAATACCAAGGGATTTAAACATGGAATTAATGAATTATCATTCAAATCTATATTAGGTCATAGACCTTAAATCAGTTTTGATAAATAAGGAATCCATTACTAAGGTCCAAGCACACTTAATACCTTCCAAAAATGCTACAATATATCACCCTCATATCAATCTCATTTTCTTTGAATCACAATCTTGGGAATAATACTCTTCAATCATAGGGAAATGGCATTGTCTTTAATATTATAGAAAGTGTTAAGCATTGTGATTAGTCTTCGTGTAGTGACAATATTAGGGTCACCAACTTTAGGAATGAAAAAAAGATTGTTGTCTACATTGAGTGACTATTAGATCATGAATTCTTTGTATACTTGAAGTAGGCATGTCCTAACAAAATACTAGGTGGTCTTAGGCAATTCATTTTACAAGTATCAAGCACAAGTTATTTCTCATTAGCCATAATTTAGAAGTCCAATGTAGTGATCATTTCTTATAGTATCATATTATGAAGGGATTGTCATTGAGTAGTGGGTATAAACTCATTCTTAATCACTTATTCGTGCATGATGTGGCCTCCACCCACTTGTCTTCATGGTCCATAACTATATCATAGCCTCTTTATAGCATCTTTAATGGTCAAGACATTAAAAAACAAAAAAACATTAAAAAAAATTATGCGATTGGTGTTGATCTAATCCCCATGGGATCTATAGTATACAACAATTCTCAACATATGAAACAATGTATCCATTTGAGCTTGTTCCTTATGTTCAAATGATATTGGAGGGAAAGACTTATACAATATCATCATATTCTTATATAAAGATCCAATTCATAGTTCTAATGGGTGGTAACAATACTATCCATATTTTCTCAAAAAGGTCAATGTGCAAGAAATGGCATCGAACCGCCAAGAAAGGGTTCATGATTTCTTTGTACACTTGGAGTAGGAATGTCCCAACAAAATACTAGGTGGCTTTATGAAATTCACATTGGAAGTTACAAGCATAGGGATTTCTCATTATTCATCCTTTTGAAGTCCAATGTAGTGAGATAATCTAACAAAATGCACTATTTGTATTCCCTTTTTTCCCATCATGCAGTATGCATGAACACCACTAGAGATAGTGATCATTAAAAGAGAGCATAGATATAGGTGAGGGTTTCCTACACAAGAAAAAAGGCTTGGAAAGATCTAATAATTTCCAAATATTAAGGCTATCAAAAGTTTCAATGACCTTGACTTTGCCATGCATTAGGAGAATGATCGATAAGGATGACCCTACTAGCTACCTTGGTTTTCCAATGGGGGTCCTTGCGTAATATAATCTATCCTAAGGGAGTTATAGTACTTTTTCATGTAAGAAATAAGACCAACCATTTTTCACAAAATGCATGTTCATTAATCCTTGTCTTGGTTATTCCTAGGACAAACACATCTCTTAATGTGCATTAAATGTCCCTCACAACTTTATATAATTTCCATTTCCCAATCTAGAAGACCAAAGAGAATTCCTAAAGGGATTTTGCAACGTGTTTGTAAGACACATTCACTGGGACCTAATAAGATGAGTTATAGACATGAGTAGATTCTAAAACCTTGAAGTAGATTTGAAATATGGAAGCAAAAGATAAATATTGTTTCATTGAGAATTTATCAATTTTCCTCTCCACCCTCAACACAACAACCTCGTATATATCATTAGGTGAGGTTCAAAAGGAAAAGGGTATTCTAAGATATTTGAACACTTAGCCTAGTTAATCCAAGCAAAATATTTATTTTTGAATAGGTCTAGGCTTAGCTCAAGGATTTGTTAATAATTTGGGATATTTCATTGCATTAAATGTTGGAAATGGAGGCAAGGAAAAAGTGTCAATATAGTGCATATTATTATTTCTAGGAAATCAATTTTCCATGATAGCGAGAAAAGAGTCATATGTCAAGTGGTTGTTGACTATTTGTCCCATACTTTACTCAAGAAGGGGAATTCATTTTATTAGGCTAAGGTCCACTGTATTATTTATTAGGTTTCCTAGCAACTCCTAAACCAATACATGCTTCAATGGAGCCAATGGGAAAACTTGACAAATAGGTCATCTTTTCAATCTTATGGTGATTAGTGGAGACATAGATCAAAGCCTTTGTAAATAGGGTTTCCACCGTGTGTATGAATAAAGGGAAAACACCAAGGGATTTAACCATGGTGGTAATAAATGATCATTCAAACTTATCAAAGGTCATCGACCTTAAGTCAAGTTTTATAAATAAGGAATCCATCACTCAAGTCCAAGCACAATTACTACTTTCCCATAATGCTACAATATTATTTATAATACTTCACCTGCATATAAACTCATTTTATTTGGTTTCATAATCTTGGGAAGAATACTCTTAATCATAGAGCCATGGCCTTATCTAGAAGCTTATAGAAAGTGTTTAGCATTGTGATTAGTCTCCATGTAGTGACAATCTTGGGGTTGCCAACTTTAGCAATTAAAAACATGACTAATGTCTACATTGAGTGATCATTGGCTCATGATTTCTTTTTTATACTTGGAGTAGGCATGTTGCAACAAAATACTAGGTGGCCTAATGCGATTCATATTAGAAATTACAAGCACAAGGGATTTCTCATTAGCCATCCTTTTGAATCTAATGTAGTGAGCGCATCTAACAAAATGCATTAATTGTATGCCCTTTTTTGCTCCTCTTATAGTTCCATAGGAATGAGATGTAGGTACTATTGGATAGTTTGATTCTTTTCTTATGTATCCTCTTATGAACGAATTACCATTAACTAGTGGGTAACAAACTCATGTTTAATCACTTCTTCGTGCATGGTGCTACCCCCACACACTTATATTCATGATCCATAACTAAACCATACCTTCTTTGATGGCTAGGAAATTAAAAAAAGTATTATGCCATTGGTGTTGATGGAAGCCCCAGAGGCTCTATAGTATACATAAATTCTCAACATATGGCGCAATGTATCCACTTGAGCTTGTTTATTACATTGAACAACAAGATTGGAGTTAAATACTTATACAAAATCATCATACTCTTATTTAAAAACCCAATTATAGTTTTAATGGGTGGTAACAATACTTCCCATATTCTCTCATAAAGGTCATTGTGCAAGAAAGGACATCGACCCACCAAGTGAGACAACATGTGCCTCAACAAGGCCAAGGGAATAGATTTAAATTTTTTTTGATACAATCTACGCAGTCTAGACTCTATAAGTTAGAGGTGTTCAAGATAGATATGCTTTTGTGCATGTGCATTTTTGTGCCCCATAAGAGAGTTTTAACCAAATGGGTTACTCATATAATAACCTAGTTCTTGCATTGACGTGAATGGGAGGCATCAATATAAAAGTTAGAGGTGTTAAAGATATATATGCTTTTGTGCATGTGCATTTATTTTCCACATAAGAGAGTTTTAACCAAATGGGTTACTGATCTAATAGTCTAGTTGTTCCATTGGTGTGAATGGAAGGCATCAATATAAAATGAGTTTTTCTCTTAAATTATGGTTCTACCAAAAAAAATTAAAACTCTTAATATCTTTCAAATAATATTCCAAGTGAGCCACATCTCTAAGGAGCCATGAAGGTGGTATCCAAGTTTGGTCACACAACCATTATTTTCCTATGAAGACAAGACAAGCTTCCTTTAGTTCACATATTCCCATGACCAACCAAATAACCTCCTTATACCAGTGATTCTAAACCATATTAACATCTCTAAACAATGAAACACCGAGAAGGTTTTATGCCACTAATTACCAACCCTTTTCCCTTTCGCTGAAGTCATTCAAGACATAAATACTAGCAATGCCCGAATTAAGATCATCAACCATAAACAAAACCCCAAAAAATACTAGCAATGCCCAAATTGGGATCATCAACCATAAACAAAACCCCATAAAATACTGAGAAGGCGGCTTACACCCATGCCAAACATTAAAGAACCGTCGTAAACATTCATAGCAATATAGAAAAACACCTAAATTAAAGTAGAAGACACTCTATGTAAAATGAGACGTCATTGATTGCCCACAATTAATGTTGCTTTGATATTTTTTGGCTTTTGTTTTAAAGAACAATATTCCTTAATTTAATTAGAATCGTGAAATATGTCAGTAATGTCACTATAAAAACTCTCAATCTTTATTCTAAAATTTAAAGGTAAACCAATAATAAAAAAAACTCCCGCCAATTTACAACTTCACCACCGCTTAGCCGACCAGTTTAGTTTCTTTTTAGGGCAACTCCCCCACAACTGCGACGTGGCTCATGGAAGGTCGCGATGCATTAGACAACGGTCCAGTCAACCGATTTTATTATAAAAAGGGTATGGTGAAAAAATGATTAGACATCGAATTCTCAGCTTGAAGCAGTCAGGTACCTTCCAGCTATTCTCTATACTTCTCGGCACACTCCCATAGTTATCTTCATTCCCCGGAAATATTAGTGAGATGGAATTCCATAGGAAGCTAGCAACAGAAGCCAAGGAACTTGCAGAAGAAACAATTGTTAGAGGGAATGATGTTTCAGGTGCAATGATGCTTGCTGTGAAGGCTCGGCGTTTGTATCCTAAGCTAGAAGGCATTGACCAATTAATCTCAGTTCTAGATGTCCTTCTGGCTGCAACGGATCCAAAGGATTACAGTGGAAACAGGGACTATTACAGGATCTTGCAGGTTGATCCACAAGCCGAAGATAAGGTGATTAAGAAACAGTACAGAAAAATAGCGTTAAACGTTCATCCTGATAAGAACCCATCCGTAAGAGCGGAAGAAGCGTTTAAATTTGTTACAGAAGCTTTCGAGGTACTTTCGGATGAGCGCAAAAGAGCAATATACGATCAAGGATTATGGCACGGTCTTTCGGAGATCTCAGAGGTGAATACTGAGAGTTTATTAAGGAAAATGAAAGAATCCAAGGAGCATTGGGAGAAAAGAAAGATGCAGATGTCAGAAGAGGATATTGAGAAATTACAGGCGAGAATTAAAATATTGAGGGAGGATTGGAAGAGAAGAAAAACGCACATGTCAAAGGAATATATGGAGAGTTTCCGGAAGAGAATGAATCAAGCAGAGGAGGGTTGGAAGAAAAGAAGGACACAGATGTCCGAAGAGGATATCGAGAATTCACGCAGAAAAATGAGGGAGGAATGGCAGAAAAAGAGGTCGCAAAGATCAGAGGAGGATCTCCAGAGATTACGGATGAAAACGCAAAAAGATAGAGAGGAATGGGAGAAGAGGAGGTCCCAGATGTCACATGAGGACATTGAAAGTTCACGGAGGAGAATGGAAAAGGCGAAGGAGGAAATGGTGAGAAGAAGAATGGAGAGGAAAATGAAAAAGGCCCAGGAAGAGGAGAAAAAAGAAATGCAACCAAGGATAAATTTTGAAGAGCATTAAACTAGGTTAGTTAAGTTAGGTTAATGTTGTTTAAAGTTTATTAAAATTTTTATTAACAAACAAAAATTACTGTTTAGGTATTTATAGATTGTATTTCTTATAAAACATAAAATCAATATATATGTAAAAGTATAACACATTATTACATTAAAAAAATTATATATTGATTGAAAGGATATTTGTTGTAACAAATTATGTAACAAAATATGTCTCAGAGAAAATATTATTAATATTATTTATTTGTAGAGCCTTTCATACTACATGCATTGTGGTTTAGTTGTTGTAAAAGATTGGAGGCATGTAGTGTTGGACCGTCGTCTAATGCATCGCGACCTTCCATGAGTCACTTATTTACCTGTTTATATATATACTTAGAATTAAACATTTGAATGAAAAAGGAGTGAACGATCAAACATAATAAAATAATGGTTATATATTATATTATAATGAAAAAAATGAGAAGAAGTGAACGATCGAAGTGAACAGATTTGTGGCCCGTGCCATTTCTAAACAAAAA
Source organism: Pseudotsuga menziesii (assembly GCA_001517045.1). Classification (NCBI taxonomy): domain Eukaryota; kingdom Viridiplantae; phylum Streptophyta; class Pinopsida; order Pinales; family Pinaceae; genus Pseudotsuga; species Pseudotsuga menziesii. The sequence goes on from LPNX010515239.1 coordinate 251,053, forward strand.
AAAAGGGGGTTAAGGCCTTTAAAGTATTTTTCCTTTATGAATTTTCCCTAAAGACTTGTATTGATTATTTTTCCTTTGAGTTTCCCCCCCAAGACTTGTACTGAACAAAAATCTTCACATCTTCACAGAGATTTGGCACACAAGTAAGTATTGAACAATGCCAAATTCTTTATCCCCTATCCCCCAAGGTTGCGAGGAAGGGATAAGCTTGCCCAAGATGATAGATGGAGTTTTGTCGGGCTCGAGGCTACCCTCCCATAGGAAATGAAACAACTTTTCTCTTATCCTTGATAGAGTCGAAGAAGGAATGGAAAATAAAGACATCCAATAGACAAGGATTCCTTGGAGGATTGAGGAAACATAGACTATCGTTCCACCCAAACAAAAAGATAATGAAAGGACCATATGTTTATTTTCTGAATGATAATATTCAAAATCCATTCCCAATCTTCTACCCCATAACTGTTATGTTTAAGCTGAAAACCCAAATAACTAAACCTTTCCTCGATGCTTAACAGGCTTGTAAGGAAATAAGGAAAACAGAGAGTCTTTCAAAGACTAATCACTACAAGAATGTAAGATACAAGACTTTTTTCCACTAATCTCTAAGCCCGAATCCTTGCAAAAAATTGATAATAACTCTTGTAGGTGATGTCATTACTCGAATGAGCCTCCCCCAATGATGAAAACACCATCAACAAACAAGAGATGTGAAACTGAAGCCCCCTTGAAACCTCGAGGCCCAAAACGAGCTTTTTCTTCCTTACGTGTCGAATGACGAAGCTAAGTCCTTTAAAAGATAATAGAAACAAGTAAGAAGAGAGCGGGAATCCCTACCGGATGCCCCTATAACCCTTGAGAAAATAAGAGGGGACCCCATTGATAAGCACCACAAACTGAGTAGAAGAGACACAGCTCATGATCCACTCCACCATATCTAGAGAAAAACTAATTTGGGTAAGAATTAATCTTAGGAAAGAACAATCCACGTGGTCGTAAGCCTTCTTCATGTCCATTTTAAGAAAGAAAGCAGTCTTTTTTTAATTTTGGTTGAATGAAGGAATTCTTGGACTACCCAAACAACATCAATGATTTGTAGGTCTGACAGAAAAGAAAATTGTTCTTTGGAGATGAAATGTAACTGAAAGAAATTCAATCTCTCAGCTATGATTTTGGAAATTAGGTTGTAGAGAAGATTACATAATGATATAGGATGATAATCATCGAAGGTATCTAGATGGTATTTCCTGGGAATGCAAGTAAGGTAGGTAGATTTCAAAATCTCACTAACTTTTCTTTTTGACCGAGATTCTTCCACTGCCTCAATGAATTCTTTCCCAAGAATATTAAAAAAATGACTAAAGAACTCGATCGTCTAGCCATCCAGGTCTAGACTCTTTTCCTTCGCAAAGAGCTTCAAAGTATTTTTTACCTCAGATAGAGTCACATGCTTATCAGTAGTAAGGTGATAAACCTCTTTGAAAAAATGAGGGAAAACTCGAAGAGTGTTCATTTCGTCAACCACATTGAGCCCACGAGGTTGGGAGAACAGAGAGTTCAAATGGTCCACAGCAGCTTCCGTGATAGAATATTGATCTTGACAGATTTTCCCCCGATCTAAGCGAATTTCCCATACTGAATTAGTCAATCTTCTTTGATTTGAAATTTGTGAAATTTTTTCGAATTGTTGTCATGAGACTTTATCCAAATAGATCTTCTTTTATGTCATAAAGTCTCTTTTTTTATTATTTAGAAGAATATCGCGTTTTGATTCCAAGTCCACATTATCTCTCTCCTTTCAAAAGTGAAGAAAAGATCATACACATTTTTACTAAGATACTGAACCTTAGAATTAATCTCATCCAACTCTCTTTTTTCTTTGGATTTTCTTAATCCCTCTCACGATTGAACTTCAAATTTCAATTTATTAAGATTGTCTAGAAAACAATATATTAAGTATCACTCAATATATTAATATAACCTTTCACACTTCACCCCGCTACAATGGTGAAGTATCCTTAGCAATGTATGGTCTTATAGACCATACATCGCTAAGGAATAATGAACTTGAGATAAGGAATTCCATTTCTCTTTAACCAAGTTGCAAAATTGTTGGTCTTCGAGTCATATCGGGTTGAACTTGAATGGATACTTTACCAGAATTTTATCAAAATTGATTTGAAGGATAATCACCTTGTGATTAGAAAAACCAAGCGAGTGTGACCAAGATCTATACCTTCTGAAATCTTCATAGAGATCCTCAGAAAGGATAAATATATCTGACTAAGTCTTTGCTAAACCTTCCCCCCCACATCTACCATTTGTACAGGTAGGAGTTAGAACATTTGGGGTTATGTCCAATGGTTTCTTTTCTTCCAATTTTTCCCTGAAATACTCCGATAAAGGGTCTTCAGATTTACCAGTACCCTGAACCTCATCCATTGATCAAGTGACATTGAAATCTCTTGCTACAATAATGGATCTGTCATAAAAAATCCTTGGCTGAAAGATATTATCCAAGAATTCCTGTCTCTTGTTGTAAGGAGCATAGATCTTGAGGACAATGATCACCTTCAAGTAACCCAATATGTGACCTTCCACCAAAATTACAGCATAACTAATGAATATTTCATGTTCACCAACTGTGGATTCCAATCTACCAGTGTTCCACCCGAAATACCGTTTGAGTCATGGGATGAAACATGCCAAGACTTAGTTTCAAAAAATATTCATAGGAAAACCCTTCGTCTATAATAGTCTCCTGTAAAAGTAAAATACAAGGCTTCAAATTGTCCAAAAATGACTTTGACGCATCTATTTTGGGTCCACTACCTAACCCTCTAACATTGAAGGTGACAAAAATAATTTTCAAGTAGAGGAAGGGGTTGTTGATTGTATAAGAACTCGAGAAGAACCGTCGAAATAAGAACTCAAAACCCTAGGGAGTCCTTTGTTGAATAGAGAAGATAACCTAGTATTTTGACACACAAAAGAAGAGACCTCCCCCTCACGAGTCAAGCCTTCAACTCATTTATCGTTTCTCCTCTTTTTAGGTTTTCAAACTGAAACATTAGGGAAACAAATGGAGGAGATGACAAAAGCATATTTCCCCTCTAAAAAAGTCGAATAAGTTTTCAAAGGATTAAGCCCTGACTTGAGGTAAAATTGATGAGTGGTCATCCATAGGAGAGGAAGAGATGTGAAAAAAAGAGGGTTGCAAGAAACCCTAGACATGGGTGGAAAATAAGGGTTGTAAAATAAAAATATTCCCATAGGAGGAAAATGGAGAATAGGGTTTTCCATAACAGAGGAGACACCCTCCTCCAGCCCAGGGACATCCTCATCGAGACCCAGAGTTCCCTTAATCAAAAGGAAACTAAAACAATCATCGACATACAAGAAATTTAAATGAGTAGGGAATGTGCTAGAAAACTTATCGACGAAAGAGGTTTCTGACAAGTGGTGTAACGGAAGGGGGAAGATGAAACCATCTCCTAAATCAAAGTCTGAATCACCAAGAGTCTGGGAAATTTCCGTGTTTAACCGACTGGAAGAGCAGTGAGATTTAGAATGACCTGTCCCTCGGAAACAATGACAGTGAAATGGAATCCTCGAATAGTTCAATTTTTGAGTGAACACACCTCCTTCCAAGAACACTTCTAACTATTATGATAAACCGTGCTCCATATCCAATTCTACAAATACCTGTGGGGATTTTCGCTCAAATCCGAGAACATGACTATCCTCAATGTGGATAAATTTCCCAATCAATTTTTCCACAGCGTGAAAACCATTAATGTTCGAGCATAATAAGGGGAAACCAGGGAGAACCACTCACATGTGTCTCTTTGATAACTTTGCAGTCCGTGGAACAAAATCCACATTCCAACGGTATAATAGAATATGATGGCCATGAAATTAATCCCTCGTATACACTTGTTACACTCTGGTTAATCTTGTTGATTGTCTTAAGGAAGCTCAAAATATGAGAAAATATATAAATTCCTATCTACCTAATTATCTTTTTAAATTTTGGAAAAAAATATATTTAAAAACTAATGTTTATAAAAAAAAAAAAATCCATTTATATCATTAACATTGTTGTATTCCTATTATGATATATAAAAAAAGTATTTTTACAATGGCATTCATACAAGTAAATTGACATTATCTAAATAGTAAGAATAATCATTTCCATTATATAGCATAATATAATACAAACATTATATAATATAATACACAATGGAAATGGAGTAAATAAACCATAAACACTTAGTATAATCACATAAATAGAATATTATTAAAACTATAAAAGAAAAAAAACCCTACTTTATATATAATAGAATAAACAAGAGCCACAAGGTGAGAATGTCCCTAAAGTTATCTGTTGCTCTTGCAACAAAGCGAAAGAACACATGCTTTGACAAGAGGTGCTACAGATTAATATAAATGCTTCAAATTTTATTACTTCTCAAATTGGACCTAGTCGATTGATCCTTCTCCCTTTTGTTTTTACTACTTTGAACCTATTTTTGAATCCCTCTATATGGATCTCTCTCTTTATTATTATTTAATTATAATTTCTATATATTTAAATGATGTTCATTATGTATTTATTGATTTTAATATAATAAATAAAAAACGCTTTCTCATTAGAAAAATAATTGATGTGTGGTTTGATTTTATTTTATTTTTGTGGATGAGATTTATGATTGGAAGAATATATAAAACTTTGCCAAAGCATAAAATCTCATTTATTCTAGAAGATTAATTACCAAAACCTTTCATTTTCTAAAAAAAATGATAAGCCCATGTGAATTGCCTATTTGGAACATATGACTTGTTGAGTTTTGGGGGTATTAATGAATATATGGGAGCGATACCTGAAAGGAAATTTAAAACTCTAGTAAAATCCATGATTAGAATATTATATTCCATTCTAAAATTAAAGTGTAAAAGGACATAACTTACCCATTGATGAAATATAATCTTACGGAGTGTTTATTGGTTTGACTCATTGACAGGTAGTTCGCTTCTTAAGAATATTATTTTTGGCACAACTCAATGGAAGTAAAGGTTTTCATATCATTAAAATATTGTTAAGGTTGATTGGGAATAGAGGAAACCACATCTTGCATGAAGATTACATTGGAACTTCCAGATCATTGGATCTTTTGGTTGCATTGGATACCACTTTATTATTCTCACCCAAGAAGATTGTAACAAAATTATAAAAAATTATAAGTGCCGCTTTGAGAAGCCCGAATTCCATGCTGCGAGGATTGAATGGTGTGTCTATTACCATTATTACCTTCATTTTTTAGGGTGAAGAAAAAAAAAGATGGTTGTAATCAGAAGATATGTTCACATTGTTATTCTCTTGTTCACATCATTATTAGTTATTAAAGGCCTCAAAATTCAATTTGACATCTACCCATAGCTCAATGCACTATTATGAACAATATTTTGTCTGCTAAAAGAGTTACATGTTCTTGTAAAGAAGATGCCACCTGAGCACCAAATCAAAGAGAAGATGATCAGCGTGGAAGGAAAAATTCAATTGGATCATTGACATCATCACTCCAGTTTCCCATGTTCAATCATTCTACGACTCACGTTTCTTCATAGAGGTAAAAATCATGAAAAAATACAATATGCTAGGGTCTTTCCCATGGTATATATGCATAGATTGTGTAAAGTGAGCATTCATGAAACTGAAATTAGAATTCCATTGATTATGTAACACTTCAAGCTTGTGAAATGGCATGTTTTCCAAATGACTACCATAGAAAGCATCTTGTAGATAAGAAAAAAGAGAACTAGAAAATAACACAAAGATAATGTCCCCCGCATCTAAATATATACCCATTTTGTGGAACTTGTTGTGCACATAATCAACAAGAGCCTTGATGCCAAATGGAAAATTTGAACAACTTGCAACCAATCTTCCCTGTAGCAACAACAACACATGAAACAGATTAATAAACCCACTTAGAATACAATTTTTTGCAAATATATTGTAATAAGAAGGAAAAACAAAGAAAAACAGATCAATAAATCCATTTTAAAAACAACTACTTGCAAACATATTGTATTGTAATGGGAAGGGAAAGAAAAGTTGTACATTGGTATCATGATTGAGCTTTTCCAAATAGTCATGTGTATGCACAGAAGAAAAAACCATGACGGGATCCATTGTAAGCATCGTTGATTATTCTAGTATCTTTGAGATACTAGAGAAGTATAGTTTAGATAGATCTTGAAGAAAAACTCCCCTCATTGATCTCGACGAGAAGGACATATTTCCAATTCCAATATTCTTCCATGTAAATTCATGAATCTCATGATTCATTCAGTGCAAATCATTGGAATACCTATGTGACAAAATGAAATACCTATGTGAGATTACAAGAAAACAATTGTGACGTACTCTTAAATAAACATTGAAAATTCTAAGATGATTTAATACCCCTAATTTTTGACCTGACACTTATGGGCATATGCCCCATTGCTTATGATGTTGCTTCAATTTTTTATTTTGTACATTGGGCATAAGAGCCCACTGCACATGAGAATGATGATTTGTTTGATATATTGGGCGTAATCCAATTCCATATGTTTTATGTATATGATTGCATGTGTTGGGTGTGGACCCCAAAGCACATAATTGATGAGATGTTTGTGTTGAGTGCAACATCTAAAGCACATGAGTATTCAATGTTTTCTATTGAGCAAGATGATCTGGAGCACATGATTATTTGATGTTTTTGTTGAGAGAGAAGCTCTAGAGAACATGAGTATTTAATGCTTTGTGTTGAACAAGAAGCTATGGAACACATGAGTATTTAAATGTTTGCATTGAGTGAGAGGCTCTAGAGAGCATGAGTGTTTTCATGTTTTTGTTGAGTGAGAGGCTCTAGAACACACAAGTTGTGAAACGTTTGTGTTGAGAAGAAAAATTTGAAGCACATGAAAAGATAAGAATTGGAAGTGTTGGGCATAGGCCCTAGAGCATCCCAATTTGATGTTGAGCATAAACTCTAGAACATTGTATCCTTGGCCATTGTATCCCTAGGTGTATCCTATAAATACATCCTAGCATTACTTTCGAGCGAGGAGCTCTGGAATTTCACTAAGTTTGTAACACACTATTTTTAGCGTTGAGTATGAGCTATTGATAAATGCTAGGAGTTACTAAAAAATTAACATGTTGAGTGAAAAGGACTCTGATAAAAAATTGAATGCATCTTGCTTATTTTTAAGTTCTTAAATGAAATTTTGAATTTCTGTATCTCATCAAGTACTGAACAACTACCATGTTAAACAAGGTAATCCAACATGCAAGGAGGTTTAGAGTTGAGTAACCTAGTTGACCTAACCCCTAATTGAAGGCCTTAAAAAAGAAGTTACTATAAGATAAAAAGAAAAGTGTCATGTGATTAGGGATCATGCTATATGATACCTAAAGTAAAAATGTTAAATAATGATATATATAAATATATAGTTTATACATAATATGTATAAAAGAGTAAGCATAAGTAATAATACTAGTAACTATGAATAATAATGAAAGGATTTATATATAATTATTATCACTAATATTAATTGAATATTAGATACCTAAAAGAGTCAAAGTAGGAACTAGTCAAAAGTTTCTAAGTTAAAATTAAATAAATGTGAAATTTACCTAAATTAAGTAAAAGTGGTTATTGCAGGAAAACAAATGATTCTTGATTTAACTACCCCTATTCCTAAAACGTCTGTTTATAAACACCCAAGACAAAGAGAGGCTTGGGGATCTTTTGATTATTCCGTCATTCTACCTGATTATTCTCAAGAGATTTCTTGGAGAGCATTTTTCCCAGGAGGAAAAGAAAACTGATACAAAACCTATTATCCTATATAGGGAAGCCTTACCTTAGGAGCTATAAGCTACTTGCATGTTGGAACCAGCTCGGGGGGATCTAGATTGAAACTAGGAATGGTTACGGGTCATGTTTGGGTGGAACGTGGTAGTTCCCAAGTTATTCGGTTAACTGAACAGAGGTCAGAATTGTCTATGTCCTTTTTAATGCTGTGTGTTTGAGTGTGCAACTTTTTCAGCCATTAAAATAACCTCAACTTGCAGGTATGAGGTTTCTTGATCTTCCTTATATTTTATACAGGTTTTCTTCATAAATGAAGGGATTAAATTCTGCAAGGATAAATGGTATGTGTCTACTATAGCTATGTTATTTTGTTACCATAAACTTAAAAACATCTAGGATTATTTTAGTTTAATCATTCATATAAATCCTGGCTATAAATATTTTGTTATAGAAGCATTCTTTTTACTTAAACATGATGGCCTAGTTAGGAGAATATAGATTATATTTGTTACTAATTAGATTGTCCTTTTTACTTTTATCAGTTTTCAAAACTATAGGAAAATATAGGGTTTTTATTATTTATCCATTACTCGTCCATCTTTACTATTTGCATAAATTAGTCTTCTCTCATGGTGTAAGTTCTAGACTCTATGAAGAACACCAACTAAGTTCATATCATATTAAGATTAACCAATAAAACTATCAACCAAACAACTAATTAGAATCCAAATCTACATCTTTCTCCCTTGGAAGATTTCATATTGCTAGCACACTTATTATTTCAACCACTGAAACTATTATATATAACTGTAGCATAAACATTATGCTTAAAGAATAAATTAAATACCATTTTTATACCAAAACTTAAACAATTATAACACAAATACCATAAACATAATTAACATAGCTAAACCCTAAACCTACAATATACATAACAAAGATAATTCTTAAATAAACACCATATAACATTCTTATTATAAAATTCTCTACCTAACATACCAGCCATCGAGACCTGTTATGTTCTAGGCCATAGGCCTAACAATCATTATAGATATCCCTACTATTTTCTGAACAAAACTAAGAACAATTTTATACACAATACAAACCCAACTATTAAACAGCTTATTCATTTAAAGGAGCCATGATCGAATCTTGTTGGCATCTCTAGAAAAATAAAAACACATGGGATATATTGAAACACCAATCCATGTGATTGATAGCACACGATCGAATCCTGTAGGATCATATTATTTACAAAACAAAAAGTATGTCAAACACATACCTAGGTATCGAATCCTGCAGGGATCGATTTTAAAACCAACGTTGCAAAACCATAAAGGATTCACATTATAGGCTGCCCATAAAAGATTACACACAAATAAAAAACTTACACCATTTATAAATTAAAATGCTACAAAGTCACAGCTCTACTTATAAACAATTTAATAGAATCTGCATGCTTCGTTTCCAAACCAAGGCCAAGAAAGGCTCATGGGTGAGAGGTGAATCCAAGCCATAATAAACATTAAAGACAAAGACCCAAACCATTTCCAATGGAGAAAAGAATTTATTAAACCCTTGTGTTAATGTTGTTGCAATCACGACATTAACAAAATATGCAGCAGTATGCCAACCTATTGGTCATAGCCATAATTAAACCCTAGACATTATAAATAAATGATACTATACTCATTTACAAACGATTATATGTAAAATGCACACAATCATGATTTGACATGGTTCCATTGAAAGCAATGGAGATATCACAACATATAAAACCAAAACGCAGAGCTATCCATTAATATCAAACCATACGTTTAAGATACAAACTAAAATCTATTACAGAGTTGAGTCTTTGTTTGGACAGACATGGCTCATAGTCTCCACACTTAAACCAACTTTTAATTGTATTTACAAACGCATCCATGGATGTCGATTATCTCAAAAGACCCAAACATTGAACCCATAACCAAAAAATTCACAGTGTTGACCCTTTCAACATAGAGCTCAATTCTTTGTTACTCATTGCATGTAGAGGTAAAAATCACTATGCTATCACAGGGATTACCCATATAAGGGTAGCGTAGATAGTCCCAATAGCCACCAATGACCCATGAATCGAAGCCACCACGTGACCTGCAAATCGAAATGAAAAAGCTTCAGAAGTATGCTAATCCTAAAACTAAAGAAAAAAAATGAAACCATGATGCAAAACCAGACTCAAAGCATACCTATTTCAGCGTAGATTGATTATTTTTCTCTACGGTGTGTTAAACCCTGAGAGGAAAAACCATGCAGACAACCAACAACAGAGCCAAATGAATCCCAACAACAAGCATACCATAGCTTAGGGCTCGTTTTCCCCATTCCCCAAGGATCCATAAACATGTGCCACTGTGTATCCCACCATCGACATGATTTTTACTCACATTCATATAGTCCAAACCCCAACATTTGTGAAAGTGCACTAAACCCCCATCAAAAACCTCATTGGCATAGTTAAGCAATAGTTTCATTGAATATGAAATATGCCATGAAGGGTTTGTCACATAAGCCATAGTATTTCAAAAACATAACATAATATTTTCCAAGTCTTATGATATGAGACTTAAACCCCAAGCTACACACATTGCAATTTACATGTTATAAATTAAATATTAAAGAGATAAAATTATCATAGTTTCAATCCAAAATAATAATTTTAACCATATATATTTAGGTCTTACAACCCCAACTCTATGTAAACAATGGAAGTAGGAACATTTAGGCGAGTACTCTAGTCCTTTTTTCTTCGATAGGCATAGGATAGTGTAGCATATATAACATCTTGTAGGGTGTCACGTTTAGTTGTTGTAGATAGATCCCGCCAACGAATTAACCTGCACAAAAAATGGAAGTTTGCATTAGTTCAACAATGAACTAAGTAAACCCCGTTTACTCATTTACCTCTTTGAGTGGTCCCTTAATGGATACAAATCCCACCACTCCACCCCTTGACATTTAAATACAAGTCAAAACTTCCATAATTAAATCCACAAACAATGAACAAAATAGATAACCATGAAGTAAGACATAAGTGAACGTGCATACATAGATGTATATTAAGAAGTAATCACTAGCAGAGTAATCATTTAACTAGTGAGTAATATAAACATAGTGCATAATTACATCAACATTACATAGGAAAATACATAGGAGGTTACATGCAGCTTATGACACTTTGAACTAGTAAACATTAATAGAAATATTCCGCAAAATATGAATTAATGTCCATGATAGGTAGTATTTAAATAGCCTACAAATTTTTTTTTTCCAAATTTTGGGCACATTAGAAGTGGTCACTAAGCTGAGTTTCAACACTAAGAGACCTAATGGGCATGCCAGACATTTGTTATAGAAAATAAACTATTTTTTTGAAATTTTGTAACTAACATAAAATTTCTTGTTATTAAAATTTTAAATTGCATGTTTCAAAGTACAGTTCATATCATGAACACAAAAGAAGACACCATCCAGAAAGGAAAATTGAATACCCCCACACAAGAAGAAGAACTAGTGGTTGAATTAAATTCTAACATACTAAAAACCATACAAAGTCTTCAAGAAGATTATATAGTTTGAAGGATGATAATATGAATGAAATAAAAGAACAACAAGAAATAAATGAATCTTAATTGTGGAACATGACTAGAGGAAGCACACATGGAAATCCCACTCATTCAAGCAACAAGTTCAAGAAATAGTTCTGTCATAAATGGGCCAACATTACAAAGGAAGACGGGAAAGAATAACACACTCCTGAACCTCTAGAAAGAGATTATCATAGTATCTCTAGTGATAACTCTCTTTCTCCTTGTATAAAGAAACAGAGGAATGATGACAACCTCAAAGGATATTTCAGAAAGATAAGAGCCCCAACCTATGAAGGGGAGATGAACATCGGGGAGAAAGCTGAAGAATGGCTTCTTGGTATGAGAAAATAATTATGAGCACACAACTACTCGAGTGAGATGAAATCTTGTCTAGCCATCTATAATTTAAACAGAAAAGTAGCTAGATGGTGGAGAGACCTAAAACATACAAAGAAAGATGAGGTAAAAGAAATACGATAGAGTAACTTTCGCAGAATTTTTTAGGAAAAATACATGTCTGAAGGATTCTTCGGTATAAAGGTGAAAGAGTTTCATGAGTTAAGAATGGGTTCCATGACCATGGATTCTTTTATTAACATATTTTTGGATTTGTTACATTATGTTCCATACATAAAGGATGAGAAGGTGATAATACAACAATTTTTAGGATGTCTTCATCCCAAATTTCGGGAGAGGATTGAATTTGACATGCCTAAAACATTAAACACCACCCTACACAAATCTAGGATTTTCTATGAGAATGGACAGATAAGGCAGGAAAACATCAACACAAGTAGAGACAGGTCTAGGAAATTATCAGACAACCACAAACTGAGTTTCAACCCACCACCTTACAGAAAAATAGAACAACAATTTTCCATCCAATAAGAACTTCAACAAGATAGGTAGAAAGCCATATGTACCAGCTTCAAACACTAACAAACCAACAACAAATGGGGGAGATAATGTTTCTGTGCTGCAAATCAAATGCTGGAAATTCCAAGGGCCGCATTATGCCTGAGACTATAACAACAAGACCAATGGAGTCTTGCACAATTTACAAGAAGAACCAATGGTAGAGGACCTAGTTGGAACACCAAGGACTTATTTAACCTTGGATGGCCGATAGATAGACCATCAGGTTACCATGGTTGAGATAGAAGGTAAGGTTTCTAGCACTTCTATTTCAATATTGATTCACCTCGATGCTTTTCGAAGCTATGTGTCACCTAAAATTGTTGATTTATGTAAAACTAGACAATATTAAATATGAGAAACCCTGGATGATGCAATTACCTAGGGGTACTAAATGAAAGGTTTCTGAAATAATTAGAGATTGTGAGGTAAACCTCAATGGTTTTCATGCTAGGATAAATCTGAACATTCTAACCTTAGGATCGTATCATACACTTATTGGCATGGACTGGTTGGAACAACACCATGTCATGCTCGATTGTTTACACAATTGAATCTTGTGTACATATAGCTAAGGGAATCAGAAAAAGATTCAAGACATACCTAAGAAAGTTTTTGTAAGAAAAATGTCCACTTTACAAGCAAAGAAGTGCGTTAGGAAAGGCTGCAAACTGTTTGCAATGAACATCCAAGACATAGAAGCTGAAAGGGAACAAAACATCAAGGACTTTCTAGTTCGCGTAGACATCACAAATGTGTTTCTTTAGGAGATACCAGGATTACCACCGAAATGAGATCTATATTTTTCCATAGAACTGACACCAAGATCGATTTCGGCTTGAAAATCCCCTTACCTCATTAGTGCACCTGAGTTGGTGGAAATAAAACTACAGTTGCAGGAGTTGATTGCGAAGGGATATATCAAACCGAGTGTGTCCCATTTGGGAGCACTGATACTTTTCATAAAGAATAAGGACGGTATGATGCGGATGTGAATCCATTACGACCAACTTAACAAAATGACTATCAAGAGCTAATATGTACTCCCTAGGATCAATCACTTGTTCAATCAAGTAGGAGGATCCAATATCTTTTAAAATATATACCTATGGTCCAGCTAACATCAGGTACGGATATGCGAAGAGGATATTCATAAAACCTCCTTTCGTACAAGGTACAAACACTGGGATTTTTTAGTAATGCCGTTTGGGTTGACCAATGCACCTGCAAACTTTATGTGTATGATGAACAATATATTTAGTAAATACCTATGTAAATTTGTTTTTCTCTTTGTAGACGACATCCTAGTTTACCCTAAGAGTAAATAGGAATAGGAGGAGCATCTCCGCATAGTACTATAGGTGTAACGAGAACACCATCTCTATTGCAAGTTTAGTAAATGTGATTTTTACAAACCACATATACAATACTTGGGTTACAACATCTCTGATAATGGAATAGTCATGGACCCAGAGAATATTAAAGCCATAGAGGATTGGCCTACTCCCACTAGTGTCACCGACATTAGGTATTTTCTGGGATTATCTAGTTAATACCAAAATTTCATTGATAACTTTTTGAGGATAGCTTGTCCCTTGACCGCTTTGCAAAAAAAGGAAAACAAGTTCTTATGGATGACCAATTGCGAGGAAATTTTTCAGAAGCTTAAACAAATTTTGACGACATTGCCAATACTACGAATTATGGATCTGGATGGGAATTTTGTTGTTTGCACGACTGCAAGCAAATAAGGGATCATAGGATTTCTCTTGGATAACAATTGCATGATCTATTAAGAATCGTAGAAGTTAAAAGAACATGAGAAAAACTACCCCATCCGTAATCTTGAGTGAGCATCCATCATCCATGCCTTAAATATGTGGAGGAACTAACTCATGGGGAAGCAATTTCTTCTAAAAACAGACAATATGAGTCTGAAGTATTTATTTGAGCAACCGGATCTTCATTCTAGGAAGGCCAAATGGTTGGATTTCTTTAGCGAGTATCGTTTCGAGTTAAAGAATATAAAGGGAAAGGAGAACAAAATTGTTGATACTTTAAGCCAATGAGCTCATATGATATATAAGGTGACTTTAAGTCAAACCAATTCAGAATTACATGAGAGTATTATAATGATCAACGAAGTTGACCCTTTCTATCTTGAAATCCTCAAAAGGGTCCAAGAGGACAGGTTGTTTTACCAACAAAAGGAGTACAAGATAGACGAAGTGGGACTGTTGTGTTCCAATGAAAGGTTTTATGTTCCGGAAGGAGGGGACATCAAGTCCAACATCCTCATAGAATTTCATCAGACACCCTACTCGAGGCATCCGGGATATCAAAAGATGATATGCACAGTAAAGAAACACTTTTTTTGGCCTAAGGTAAAGGTCTACATAGCGTTGTTTATCGCAAAATGTCAATAATTTCAACTGGTCAAAGCTGAGCACCAACATCCTTCGGGATTGCTACAGCCATTTCCCATTCTGGAATGGAAGTGGGAGGTCATTAGTATGAATTTTATTATGGGTCTACCAAACAGTAAGAAGAAAAATGACTCTATATTTGTAGTAGTTGACAATTTTTCAAAGGAAGCACACTTCATTCCATTAAAGTCGACCTACAAGCAAGTAGACATTGCCAACATATTCTTAAAAGAGATATTCATATTGCAAGGGATACCCAAGGCAATCATCTCAAATCGAGATACAAATTTTACCAAGAAATTTTGGAGATCCATATTCTATGGATCAGAGACGCAGTTAAACTTTAGTAATGCTTACCACCCGCAGACAAATGAGAAGACATAACGGGTAAACCATATTTTAGAGGACATGCTGAGGATGTATGTGATGAAAAAACCCACTAAGTGGGAAGACTACCTACATCTTGCAGAGTTTGCATATATCAATGGATACCAGATCTTCTGAGTCCCTTTGAGGTACTCTATGGATGGAAGTGTAGAACACAAGTGTTGGTTGTGGAGCGTGATCTTTTAGATCTAGAAATATTATTGATCAAGTGTGTTTGTACCCGAGGTTTACGGTACACCTGTCCCATATGGGGGGTGCGGGGGGCAATTTTTGGAATGTGTGTTGGCCAAAATTTTTGTGGACCAATGGTATTGGGTTAACCATAGTATTTTCCCATGGTATTTCCCCTATAAAAGAAAGCATTGTAAAACAAATTGTGTATTGAATTGTAGCATTGTAAAAAGGTTGTGTATTGTATTGTAACATTATAAACAATATTTGTGATTGTGTGAGAGAGATTGTGAGAAAGTGAAGAGGAAGTGCAGCGGTGTTGCTGCAGGTTCTATCCCTACATATTTTTGGACAGTAATAAAAGGGATGACCATTTCTGTGTGGATGTATGCTATCTTTTGGGTGAACCACGTTATATTTGTGTCTCTCTCTAATGTGTTTAACATGTTTTTCATCTTGTTTAATGATTTAACTATATACCTGTTATTGCTATGTGATCCCGTTTTCTAACAACAGATTACTTGGGATATCCCAGTGGATTGGCTCATGTTAGGGCCTGACTTACTAAAGGACTTGGAACAATTGGTTACCAAGGTCCAACTGAACCTTAAATAAACAAAATACCTCCAGATGAGTTATGCGGATAAGAAAAGAAAATATAAAGAGTATTAGATAGGTGACCATGTTTACTTAAAAGTAAAATAAAAAAGAATCTTATTGAGCTTGGAAAGGTGTGGAAAGTTAGAACCAGGATTTTGTGGACCCTTTGAGATACTAGACAAGAGAGGGCTAGTGGTATATGAACTAGCTTTACTTGCTCACATAAGAGTTCATAATGTTTTCCATGCATCCTTATGAAATAAATATGTATATGATACTAAACATGTGATTGATTGGTCCTTGTTACAGATAGAACTTGAAGGAGAGTTTGTACCTGAACCCCTTCATATACTAGACAAGAGAAAGGTGTAGCTTAGGAAGTGCACCATAGTCTAGTTTAAAGTGAAATGGAATAACTTTGAGGCCGATGAGGCTACTTGGGAGAATCAAGCCACCATGAGAGAGGCTTACCCTACTTTTTTTCATTATTTCATTCATAGTCCCTAAAACACTAGGGACAATGTTGTTCTAAGCGGGGAGGGGTGAAATATCCAGAATTTTTGACCTAGAACTTATTGACATATCCCCATTTCTTATGATGTTGCTTTCATGTTTTATTTTTTATATTGGACATAAGACCCCACTGCACATGAGAATTATTATTTGTTTGATATATTGGGAATAATCCAATTGCATATGTTTTATGTATATGATTTCATGTGTTGGGTGTGGACTCTAAAGCGCATAATTGATGAGATGTTTGTGTTGAGATCAAGCTTTTAATCACATGAGTTTTTGATGTTTTGTGTTGAGCGAGAAACTCTAGAGCATATGATTATCTCGTGTTTTGTGTTGAGTGAGAAGCTCTGATGCACATGAGTATTTGATGTTTTGTGTTGAGCAAGAAGGTCTGGAAAACATGAGTATTTAAATCTTTAAGTTGAGTGAGAGGATCTGAAGCACATGAGTATTTTAATGTTTGTGTTGAGTGAGAGGCTCTAGAATACATGACTTATGAAACTTTTGTGTTGAGCAAGAAACTTTGAATCACATGAAACGATAAGAATTGGAAGTGTTGGGAATAATCCATGGAGCATTCGATATTGATGTTGAGCATAAGCTCTGGAACATCAGATCCTTGGCCATTGTATCGCTAGGTGTATCCTACAAATACATCCTAGCATTAGTGTTGAGCGAGGAGCTCTAGAATCGCACTAAGTTTGTAAGTCCCTGTTTTTGAGAATTGAGTATAGGCTCTGAATAAATGGTAGGAGTTACTGAAAAATTAATATGTTGAATAAAAATTACTCTCATAAAACATTTCCCACATTTTACTTATTTTTAAGTGCTTAAATGAAATTTTGAATTTCTATATCTCATCAAGTACTGAAGACCTATGATGTTAAACGAGGTAATCCAACATGCAAGGAGGTTTAGAGTTGACTAAGCTACTTGACCTAACCCCTACTTGAAAGAATTAATAAAGAAGTAACTATAAGCTAAAAATAAAAGTGTCATGTGATTAGGGATCATGCTATATGATACCTAAAGTAAAAATGTTAAACAATGATATATATAAATATATAGTTTATACATAATATGTATAAAACAGTAAGCATAAGTAATAATACTAGTAACTATGAATAATAATGAAAGTATCTATATATTATTATTATCACTAACATTAATTAAATATTAGATACATAAAAGAGTCAAAGTACGAACTAGTCAAAAGTTCATAAGTTAAACTTAAATAAATAGTAAATTTACCTAAATTAAGTAAAAAAGGTTATTTCAAGAAAACAAATGATTCTTGATTTAACTTCCCCTTTTCCTAAACATGATGTCTATATAGACCCAAGCCAAAGAGAGGCTTGGGGATATTTTGATTATTCCATCATTCTACCTAATTATTCTTAAGAGAGTTCTTGGAGAGCAATTTTCCCAAGAGGAAAAGAAAACTGATACAAAACCTGTTGTCCCAGATAGGAAAGCCTTACCTTAGGAGCTCTAAGAGACTTGCATGTTAAAACCATCTCAGGGGGATCTAGAAAGAAACCAAGAATGGTTTTGGTTCATGGTAGGGTGGAACATGGGAGTTCCTAAGTTATTCTGTGAAGTGAACAGAGTTCAGAACTGTTTATGTCCTTGTTAATGTTGTGTGTTTGAATGTGCAGGGTTTTCATCCATTTAAATAGCTTCAACTTGTAGGTATGAGTTTTCTTGATCTTCCTTATATTTTATACAGGTTTTATTACTAAATGAAGGGATTAAATTATGGAAGGATAAATAGTATCTGTCTACTGTAGCTAGGTTATTTTCTTCCCATAAACTTAAAAACAACTAGGCTTATTTTAGTTTACATGTTCATATAAACCCTAGATCTAAATATTTTGTTACAGAACCATTATGTTTACTTAAACATGATGGCCTACTTAGGAGAATATATATTAGATTGATTACTATTAGACTATCCTTTATGCTTTTATCATTTTTCAAAACTATAAGAAATTATAGGGTTTTTATTATTTATGCATTACTCTTCCATCTTTACTATGTTTCAAATAGTATTTTCTCTTGCTGTAAGTTCTAGAATATATGAAGAACATCAACTAAGGTCAGATCATATTAAGATTAACTAATAAAACTATCAACCAAAAAACTAATTAAAATCCAACTCTAGATCTTTCTCTACTGGAAGATTTCATATTCCCAGCATGCTTATTATTTCAACCATCGAAACTATTATATAGAACTGTAGCATAAACATTATGCTTAAAGAAGAAATTAATTACCATTTCCATACTAAAACTTAAGCAATTGTAGCATAAATAGGATAAAAAAATTAACATAATTAAACCCTAAAACTACAATCAACATAACAAAGATAATTCTTGAATAAACCCCATATAACCTTTTCATCATAAAATTCTCTGCATAACATGCCAATCACCAAGACCTGTTAACGTCCAAGTCGCAGGCCTAACTATCATTACAAATATATCTACTATTTTCTAAACAAAACTAAGAATCAATTTTATACATAATACAAACCAAACTATTAAACAACTTATTCATTTAAAGGAGGTAGGATCGATTTTCAAAGCAACACTATAAAACCATAAATGGTTCAAAATATACGCTTCCCATAAAATATTACACATAAACCAAAATATTACACCATATATAAATTAAAACGCTACACAGTCACAACTCTATGTATAAACAAAATAATAAAATTTGCATGCTGCATTTCGAAACCAAGGTTGAGCTAGACTCATGGCCAAGAGGCGAAACCCCGCCATAATAAACATTAAAAACAAAAGCCCAAACAATTTGAAATGCCAAAAATAATTTATTAAACACTACTGTCAACTTTGTTATAGACACGACATTAACAAAATATGCAGTAATATGCCAAGCTATTGGCCATAGCCATAATTAAACCTCAACCATGATAAATAAACCATACTTTACTCATTTACAAACATTTACAAGTAAAATGCACACAATCATGATTTGACATAGTGCCATTGCAAGAAATGGAACAATCGTGCCATAATTATCGGAACATATAAAGCCAAAATGCAGAGTTCTCCATTAATATCAAACCATATGTTTAAGACACAAATAGAGATCTATTGCAGAGTTCCGTCCTCCTCTGGAAAAACTTGACTCAAATTCTCCACACTTAATCCAACATCCAAATAGTATTTACAAACACATCCCTAGATTTCCATTATCTCAAAAGACGCAAACATTGAACCAATAACCAAAATATTCACAACGTTAACCCTTTCAACACAAAGCTCAATGCTCTGTTCCTCATTACACAAAGAGGTAAAAAGGCTTATGCTATTGCAGGGCTTACCCATGGAAGGGTAGTGTAGATAGTCCCAATAGTCAACACTGAGCCACTAATGGAAGCCACCCGGTCACCTGCAAATCAAAATCATGAACTGTCAGGATTATGCTAATCCTAAAACTGAAGCAAACAAACAAAACCATGATAAAACTAGACTGAGAGCATACCTGTTTTAGTGCAAAGTGAGTTTGTTGATAGACAAAGTGTTAAACCCCAAGAGCCAAAACCATGCACACAACCAATAGTAGAGCCAAACAAATTCCAACAACAACCATGCAAGAGCTTAGGGCTCGTTTTCCCCATTCCCCAAGGAGCTAGAAATGCACCACCCTGTCTCCCACCATCAACGTGATTTTTACCCACATTCATAAAGTACAAAACCCAATGTTTATGAAATTTCACTAAACCCCCATCAAAACCCTAGTTATCATAACTAAGCCATAGTTTCATGGAATAAGAAATATACCCTGAAGGGTTTGTGACATAAACCATAGTATTTCTAAAACCTAACATAATTTTTCCAAGCCTTATGATATGAGTGTTAAAACCTAGGCTTTACACATTTTTGTAACATCCCCGACCCTCCAACCGGCAAAGAGGATGCTACCATGGAATTAACCATCCGGGAAACTGCCCCATGCACATGTATGTGCATAAAATGCTGAAACAAAATGCTTTGAACTAGAACATGCATACATGATTATTTATCATACAATGGAAGCAAACATACATTCATACAAGCATTCAACATGTTCATCATATTCATTGACAGTAAATATGATTGCAGAGGTAAAATAGACAAGATTACTTATCTCATAAAGAACTCATCCCACAATCAACTACATCGCTGCAACATTCCACCCAACCATAGGCTAGCATCCTCCTAAATATCTCGGCAATGCTGCCACCCTTGAGCTGAAAATGACTCCCCAAGGAACAAGGAACAAGCAGTCTTACTAATAGCCAAGGATACACAAAACATAGCCAAGCCAACAAAGGTGGGTTTATCAGGTCATCAACAAAACAACCAAGCCAACATGGTTAGGTTTATCAGGCCATCAAGGAGCTGGGAAAGGATAAATGATAAGCTAGTGAGCCCATTACAGAGCTAGAAACATCTACACTAGAACTAGCCTGACTTCTAAGACACCCACACACACCCAACACAAGGAATCAATCCCTTCTCTGCTACACGGTCCATTAGCCCTAACTTCCCTTACAGTCCTATTCAGGGGTTGTGGAGAAGAAATCCAACTCTCTAGCTCTATCTGTGTGGTTTCCAAACACACCAGGTTTATCAAGCAAACCAAGCCCTCATCCTTGCTCCCAACACAGTCTGAAGACCAACCACAGCATACACATAGTCACACAAGCGATTCACAGCTTGGGAAAGGAAAACAACTCCTAAGCCATTCTTGGCCTTATCATGGCCAAAACGACTCCAAAAAAACCTACAACAATCCCAAAATGTAAAACATACACAACCGGCAACGTGGGGAAACAACAGTCCATTCTCAACAATGAGACCATGGGGAAGACTTACATAGATTGCAATGGGGAAAGAAAAATTCAGCCTCCCAACCTATGCGTGAGAGAGATTTACACCAGATCCCAATATGTGGATCAAAACACACCAGATAACTCTCTATGGAAAATGCAAATGATTGTTGAAACGACTCCCTCTCCTGGCTGTGTGAGATCAAATAGAAAAAGAATTCCTCTGTGTGAGACACATGGCATTTTTCTTTGCATGAGGATGAGCACCAATGGAGAATGGTGAGTCAAAAGTGCGGGAGTGTTCACAGCACCATCATGGAGAGAGTGGAATGATGGGCGTAGTCGTTTCTTCTTCCCAACATGAGGTTCGATTTACTGGTGGATTGTGCATGTGGGAAAGAACTAACAATCCTACCACACTCCACTCCCCAGCAATAACTGCCCCAACTACTCAGCAGAACATTACAATGGTAGTTGGATAAGACAAGGGAAGATGAGCAAATCAAACAAGCTGGTGACACATGTCTTTTTCCTCATGGCTCAAGGTTTGACAGTTCCCCCCCAGCTTATCCTTAGGAAAATCATGCCCCTTCTCAATTTAGTTGCCGTGAACATAGCTAGTTGGGTTATTTAATTAAATATGCATATTTACGTGATGAAAAAACTTAATACATGGTGTCTACCATGATAGACCATCAGCAACGATTTCGTTCACCGAAACATAACACAACTAAATCGATGGTGGGGCTTTTGCCTTTAGCTCCACACCATGATTCATTACAATATATACATCATATACATTTAATGCAACGGGGTCAAAACTGGGGTTTTACATTCCCCTCCCCTTTCAATAGCATTGTCCTCAATGCTTTACAAAATTTGAACAAAATGCTACACCGGTACAACCTCAGTGTTTCGCAGAATTGAAAAAAAATGGATGTGCCAATCGCATGGCATCCCCCAGCTCCCACGTGGCCTCTTCAGGTCCGGAGTGCTCCCATTGCAGCTTTACCTGACCTATGGCCCGGTTCCGGAGCATTGTGACCTTCCTATCGAGGATGCGCATTGGCTCGGTTCAGAACTCTCCCTCGGGTTCCACCTGAATCACATCCCAATTTATCACATGGTTAGGATCATGTACATATATCTTAAGCAAAGAAACATGGAAAACATTATGATCTCTAGTGCTAGCAGGAAATGCAAGTCTATATGCAACTGGCCCTATTCTTTCAAGAACTTCAAACGGCCCACAATATCTTGGTGACAACTTGGCACAACTTCCAAGTTTCAAGGAGCTCGTCTTTGACCTCACTCTGAGGCAAACGTGATCTCCAACACTAAACTCCCTATTCACCCTATGCTTATCTGCATTGGCTTTCTGTTGGTCCTATGCTGCTTTAAGATTCTGCCTGATCTTTACAACCTCTTGCTCCATTTCCTTGAGCAATTCTAGTCCAATCACAACCTTGTTCATTGGATTATCCCAAGTCACTAGTGTCCTACACCTTCTTCCATACAAAGCTTCATATGGACTCATCCCCAAGGATGCTTGTTGTCCATTGTTATAAGCAAACTCTACCAAGTGTAAGTAATCTTCCCACTTGGTTGGTTTGTCCATCACGTACATGCAACGCATGTCCTCGAGCACCTAATTAATTCTATCTATCTTCCCATCTATCTGAGGATGTTATGCAGTGCTGAAGTTTAGCTTTGTACCCAAATCTGCAAACAACCACTTCCAAAATTTGGAAGTGAACTTGACATCTCTATCAGAGACTATTGCGTTCGACAATCCATGCAATTTGAAAATATCCTTCATGAAGATCTTTACAGTGTCATCGGTCTTATGCATAGACTTCACTGATATAAAATGCACTGCCTTAGTCAACTTGTCTACCATAACCATGATGGAATCATGCTGTCTCCAAGTCATTGGTAATCCTATAATAAAATTCATGGAAATAATTTCCCATTTCCATTCTGGAACTGGAAAAGGCTGCAACAAACCTGCAAGGTGTTGATGCTCAACCTTTACCTGTTGACATTTCATACACCTTGAAATGTACTCATCCATATCCCTTTTCATTCCTGGCCAAAAGTACTACTTTCTAGCTGTAGCAATTATCTTCTGATATCTTGGGTGACCAGAATACGGAGCTTGATGGATTTTATCCATAACAACTCGCCTCAAACCTGCTACATTCGGAATATAAATTCTGCCTTTAAAAGTAAGAAGTCCATCTTCTTCGAATTTATATCCCTCATACCTCTTCTCAAGACTTTTCTGATGCAATTTGTCTTTTACCTACTCATACACTTCATCTCCAACAGTATGATTAACAATCTGTTGCCTCAAATTTGGTTGGAAAATACTAAGAGATGCCACATGCATTCCTATACCTTCCTGCTAAGTGCATCGGCTACCTTTTTTCCTTTCCCTTTTATGTGCTTGATTTCAAAATCAAATTCACCTAAAAATTACAGCCATCTTGCTTGCCTAGCATTTAGAGTAGGCTGGTCAAATAGATACTTCAGACCACAATGGTCTGTTCTGAGCTCAAATCTTCTCCCCATCAAGTATTCCTCCGCATCTTGAGATCATGTACTATGGTTGCAAGATCTAGATCATGAGTGGCATAGTTCTTCTTATGCTCTTTCAACTTTCTTGACTCATAACATATCATGTGGTTGTCCTGCATAAAGACACCTCCAAGCCCTTGTCTGCATGCATTGGTACACACCACAAAGTCTTTCTCTGGATATGCAAATTTCAATACGGGTGCACTAGTGAGAAGATTCTTCAACTGCTAGAAGCTTTCTTCACACCTCAATGTCCATTCGAACTTCATCCCCTTCTTTTGCAAAGAAGTGATGGCATTTGCAACTTTGGAGAATCCCTCAATGAACCTCTGGTAGTATCCTCCAAGTCCCATAAAAGATATTGCATCTGTCACATTTCATGGAGTAGGCCAATTCATAATGGCTTCAATATTTTCAGGGTCCACAGATATACCCTCCTTTGAGATAATGTGACCCAAATATTGAATTATATCTCTATAGAAGTCACACTTGCTCAATTTTGCATATAGCTGATGCTCCTTGAGCAATTTAAATGTCAATCTCAAATTCTTTTCATGTTCTTCCTCATTCTTAGAATAAACAAGAATGTCATCAAGGAAAACAAGAACAAACTTGTCCAAATACCTGCTAAAGACACTATTCATAAGGCACATAAACGTAGCTGGGGCATTAGTGAGACCAAATGGCACCACTACAAACTCATAATGTCCATACCTTGTTTTGAAGGCTGTCTTATGAATGTCTTCATCTTTGATTCTCACCTGATGGTAACCAAACCTCAAGTCAATCTTGGAAAATACCCTTGCTCCCCTCATTTGATCAAAGAGGTCATCAATCCTAGGAAAATGATATTTATTCTTCATAGTAACCTTGTTCAATTGTCTGTAATCAATACATAACCTGATCGTACCATATTTCTTCTTTACAAACAGAACTCGTGCTCCCCAAGGAGACACACTTGACTAGATATACTTCTTTTCCAACAACTCTTGCAGTTGCATCTTCAACTCTAGCATCTCTAGTGTACTCATCCTGTAGGGTGTCTTGAACACTGGTGCTGCTTTTGGCACGAGTTCAATTGTGAAATCAATGTCCCTCTTTGGAGGAAGCCCTGGAATCTCATTAGGAAACACATCCTTGAATTCTTGTAACACCTGATAGTCCTCCAACCTCGAAGTTTCATCGTCTATTGCCTCTAAAATATGAGCTGCATACAGCTGACAACCTTTCCTACAGAACTTCTTTAACTGCATTGCTGAAACTTGTCATATTGAAATCACCTTTGGAATACCTTTCACAACTACTAGGTTCCCTTCTTCATTCATGCATTCAAAAGTCTTATTGTAACAGTCAAGCTTCACCCTGTGAGCTTCTAACCAATCCATTCCAATGAGAACATCATAGGAGCCAAGTGGTAGAACATTCAGATCTACACAAGTGACCAATCCATTCATGACCAATGGACATTTCTCTACCACTTCACTGACCTTTCTCTTAGTTCTAATGGCTAGCTGCACTAACCAAGACTTCCTATGCTTTACTTTCTTAAAAGTACAAATCTCCACTACTCTAGGAGTAATGTAACTGTGCGTAGAACCAGGGTCAATCAAAATAGAAACATATTGCTCAAAAATATTACCTGCAACTTCAACCACAGCTGAGTAGTGATCTGCTTGGTGGTCCTCTAGTGCTGCACAAATCCTAGGGACTGCCCTTGCTACTTGACCCACCGTTTCTTCTTCTTGAATTTTATAAGTCGGTATTGCACTCTCATTCTCGAGTGGACAAGTTCTGTGCATGTGGGATCCTCCACATCTCCAACATTGAAGTGGTCCTCTATTCTGTTGTGGATCCTTAGGCTTTTCTCCTGTCACTCCAACTGGCTTACTCATAGCTTGGGATGGTTGCTTTAGCTGACTCCTGAAGTTAGAAGGTTTGAAACCTTTCTTTCTTTGGTCAAACTTCTCATTCTTCTTATCCTTCTATACCTTATGGTAATCAGGTTTACCTTTGCTTTGCTCATAGCAATACTTAGCCTTCCTTATTACTTCTTCAAGAGTTCTAGGTTCATAAAACTAAACTCTATCTTTGTAAGAGTGAGGTAATCCACTCAAAAAACGTCGGACCTTCACTTTTTCATCTCTGATGTGCTGAACATACCTCAATAGCTCCAAGAAATTATTTGCATATTCTTCCATGGTTTGCTGTCTGAATCTCAACTCATGGAACTCCTTAATCTTGTCATCATAATACCTCTTAGAGAGGTATTTCTTCTTGAAATACTTCTTGAACTGTTTCCACTTAAGTCTCCTTTCACTGATCCTCTTTTCTTGCTTGAAGTGTTCCCACCAAATGGATGCTCTTCCGTTCAGATTGAATATGGTAACTCTTGCCTTCATATTTCCTGAATAATCATGCACTTGAAAGTACTTCTTTATCCCAAGAATCCAAGCTTCAGCCTCTTGTCTAGTCTTTACCTCACCATCAAATGTAAAAGGTTTATCCTTCTTAAATTCAAACCGAGAGCAATCCCTATGGTGTCTCTTTCTTTTTCTTTTATGAGAAGAATAACATGAATCCCCACTGGAGTTTTCAGAGTCAGATGATCCACTAGAATTCCTTCTCCTTCTCCTAGTACTGCTCTTACTGCCTTCTGGTCTTGCTGTACCTCGTCCAGAGTCTATCTTTCTTTGCAAGTCTGTCAAACTCTACAACATAGAAACATTCAACTGATGCTACTCTTCATAGGCTTTGATCAAGCTTCTCATGGTGGCTGCAACATCTGACGGTGTCTCTTGGAATCTCCTTCTATTAGACTCTATGTCATCATTTCCATTACAGAAATTTTCTCCCATGGAATCTCATGCACACTCATAGGAATCCCAAGCATCATATCCATCATGGGTTCCCATAACTAATCCACCACTTACTTACCAAACTGCACTACCTGGAATACTACCCTTGAAGGTGACTATGATTCTACAAACATGTTAGTAACACAACTATTAGATGCATAACATTGATATAAATCAGAATTAATTATATTCTCCTAGAATAATCATAAAATAATAAATTTTCCCAAACACAAGATTTCCTTCATCAAAGAACGTCTGTCTGAGGGGGACGGCGGGGGTCAAGGGGGCTTGCCCCCTTGTGGCTTCCCTGCACCACTGCAGGATATCAACGATCATATCCAATACTCATTGAGCGACTAGTTCCATGGGCATCCACAACAGCAGGCGCCCGAACTCTCTATGTGTTCTGCGAACCTGACCCTATCGGCAGATCAGAGCAATTGATCACTATGTTTCGGTGACTCAAAACTGAACGGGTCCGTCGTGACGATGACTTAACAAACTAAGGTTTTCCGATAGTGGCATATCAAAAATTGGAAGCACTGATTATTACGGCATCGGCGGTTGGATGTGTTGTCCATCGAGTCGATAGTCTCTTAGGTGGCCGCAACGGCGGGCGCACGAACAACTAAATTCTACCAATCCAAATGGATAACCGTCATCAATCGCCAATGGCCTTTTTTGGACGGTCCTTCAACTAAAAAGGGTCGTTGTTTCGGCAGTCTTCAGCTGATCTCCGCTGAAACTGCAGCTCCAGCTTCCACTAACTTTCGCCGATGGCCGACGATCACTTAGAGAAAATTCACAAGTTCTTCCTCCTGCAGGTGATCTTTTGTCTAGCTCTCTGCTAGATCGGAGGAGATTTCTGCTTAGTCTTCCGATGGGCCGACGGTTCAAGCACTTAGACAAATTTTTCAACAAAATTTTCAAGAAATTTTCTATCATCAATTTCTGATCTCTACTGGGCAGAATGCAATCCTGCCTCTTTCACTGCATCTTCGTGGTCCATTTAGGCCCATGCTGCAACATGAGCTCTGATACCACACTGTAACATCCCTGACCCTCCGACCGGTGAAGAGGACACTACCTTGGCATTAACCATCCATGCAACCGCTCCATGAACATGTATGTGCATAAAATACTGAAACAAAATGCTTTGAACTAGAACATGCATACATGATTATTTATCATACAGCGGAAGCAAACATATTTTCATACAAGCATTCAACATGTTCATCATATTCATTAACAGTAAATATGATTCCAGAAGTAAAATCTACAAGATTACTTATCTCATAAAGAACTCATCCCGCAACCAGCTACATCATTGCAACATTCCACCCAACCATAGGCTAGCATGCTCCTAAATCTCTCAGCAATGCTACCACCCCCGAGCTAGGCATGAATCCCTAAGGAATAAGGAACAAGCAGGCTTACACATAGCTAAGGATACACAAAACACAGCCAAGCCAACACAGTTGGGTTTATCAGGCCATCAACAAGACAGCCAAGCAAACATGGTTAGGTTTATCAGGCCATCAAGGAGCTGGGAGAGGCTAAATGCTAAGCTGGTGAGCCCATTACAGAGCTAGGAACACCTACACCAGAACTAGCCTGACTTCTAAGACACCCACACACACCCAACACAAGGAATCAATCCCTTCTCTACTACATAGTCCCTCAGGCCCTGACATCCCTTTTAGTGATATTCAAGGGTTGTGGAGAAGAAATCCATACCACTAGCTCTGTCTGTGTGGTTTCCAAACACACCAGGTTTACCAAGCAAACCAAGCCCTCATCCCTACTCCCAACATAATATGAAGACCAAGCACTTCATACACGCAGTCACACAAGCGATTCATAGCTTGGGCAAGGAAAAAAACTCCTAAGCCATTCTTGGCCCTATCATGGCAAAAACGACTCCAAAAAAACCTATAGCATTCCCAAAATGTAAAACAGACACAACCAACAACGTGGGGAAACAACAGTCTATTCTCAACAATGAAGCCACCAGGAAGACTTACACAGATCGCAATGGGGAAGGAAAAATCAGCCTCCCAACCTGTGCGTGAGAGAAATTTACACCAGATCCCAATATACGGATGGAAACACACCAGATACCTCTCTATGGAAAACTCGAATGACAGTCAAAACGGCTCCCTCTCTTGGCTGCGTGAGACCAAACAAAAAAATAATTCCTCTGCATGAGACACAAGGCATTTTTCCTTGCGTGAGGATGAGCGCTAATGTAGAAGGGCGAGTAGAAAGTGCGAGAGTGTTCACAGCACCATCATGGAGAGAGTGGAATGATGGGCGTAGTCATTTGTTCTTCCAATGTGAGGTTCGATTTACTGGTGGAGTGTGTGTGTGGGAAAGGACGGACAATCCTACCACACTCCACTCCCTAGCAATAACTACCCCAACTACTCAGTAGAACATTATAGTGGTAGTTGGATAACACAATGGAAGATGAACAAATCAAACAAGGTGGTGACACATGGCTTTTCCCTCATGGCTCAAGGTTTGAAAATCCCCCCCCCCCTTATCCTTAGGAAAATCATGCCCCTTCTCAATTTAGTTGCCGCGAACATAGCTGGTTGGGTTATTTAATTAAAGATGCATATTTACATGATGACAAAACTTAATATATGTCATATACAATGATAGACCATCAGCAACGATTTCGTTCGCCGAAACATAACACAACTAAATCGATGGTGGTGCTTTTGCCTTTAGCTCCACACCATGATTCATTACAATATATACATCATGTACATTTAATGCAACGGGGTCAAAACCGGGGTGTTACAATTTTGATTAACATGTTATAAATTAAATAGTAAAGAGATAAAATTATCATAGTCTCAGTCCATAATAATAATGCCGACCATAAAGATTCACATCTTTCAACCCCATTAGATCAATTAAAAGTGTAAGCAATTAGACTATGCTTTTGCAATAGAACCCCACACCGGGTTAAATCTAAGCTCAAGTATTCAATCAACTTTCCCAAACTCTATGGAATTCTGTGTCAAAAAATTATAAGAGAGATTTAAAATGAGTAATAAACATAATTTTTATTATATTTTTCTTTGGTTATTTTATAAATCTATTAATTTAAAATTATAAATAATATAAATTTTATCATAGTTAATAAAGTTTTATAATTAATAAAAACATCTCATCTAATGAATTATTTTCAACAATTAGCTTGATATATTATTATTTTTTTATTGAATTCAATTTAGCTTGATATATTATTCTTTGTTTATTGAATTCCATTTTTAATGGTATTCTCTACAAAACCTAACTATTTCATCTAAGAGCTTTGTAAGTCTAATACTAACTACCTAAGTCTACTATTATCATAAAGAAATTACAACAAAAAAATATAGAATAAAATAATTTCTTTACTTC
Source organism: Pseudotsuga menziesii (assembly GCA_001517045.1). NCBI lineage: Eukaryota > Viridiplantae > Streptophyta > Pinopsida > Pinales > Pinaceae > Pseudotsuga > Pseudotsuga menziesii. Next base: position 281,266 of record LPNX010515239.1, read on the forward strand.
CACAATTATGCAAATATTATAACATCGTTTTATCCCCTTTAAATAAAAGTTTTGACTCTAAGATCTCCAAATTTTCAAAACTCTTCCATTAACAAAATTCTTAGATCTCTAAATCGTAAACACTCTCTAATTAAGCCTCAAACCTCAAAAGATCAACATATGGTATTGATTGTGCAACTTCCACATCATTGGAGAAATTCCAAACATAACTCATTGATAAAACACATATAAAGTTTTCTTTGGGATTTGATTTCATATACCATATGAAAAAATTATGTTACATTTTTGCATTTAATTCTTATAAAACATGCCTTCGAAATTTTTAGATAACCAGTGTGTTTCTTTAAAAACATACATTTTTAAGGAACTAAAAAAAATTCTGGAATATTCTTTTGTTTCTCAAAAGAATAAATACACATCATAAAAATTACTTTCGATGGTGCTTTAAAATTCGGATTCAGCGAAGGACTTATCTGCTACTGCACTATAAAATTATTACTATGATAACTCCCACTAAACCTACCAAATAAAATCTATTTTTCAAAGTTGAAAAATTACAACATTTTATTATTTAACTGTTCCTTCTCGAAAGCTGAAAAAACACCATTACGTTACAGTCCACCACACAAAGACAAATAACAGACACAGATATCTGCTGACTTTCCATATTTCATAGCAGTAGGTTACATAATCACCGATATGGTCCATCATGCTAAAAATGGCCGAAGTTACATACGCCTCGTCACCAAAGCTAAGCATTAGAAACATGTGAAATAGTTATGCACAACTAATAAGTGCCATAAATTCTTTAGTAACAGCACTTTCGTGGAGGCCATCTCCCAGAAAACGAGATACATTCGATAGCAAGGAACATATGAAAGCTCATAGGGATCAAAACAACAGTCAATAGAAGAGAGAAGGCAACAATTATCTGGCGAAATTCATAGAGTCCCTACACAGACAGGAGCCATGCACAAAGTATGAGAAGTGAATTCTGCCATCCATCTCCCCCAATGAAGTTTTAGGTAGAACATCGGCATCCACATTTAGTTGACAATGGATGTGATAGAAAGAACAACTATTGAACTCTCTCATCAGTCTTCAAGAGTCATTTAGCTAGTGGAATATCTCCAGAGATAAAACTTGGGCTTTCTCTAATGCCCAATGGATAATCACTTGTGAATCGACACCCACATGAAGATCCTTTACACCCCATAGCCTTGCCACAAAGAGGCCACTCCATAATCCAATAACTTCAGCTCTAGTATCAGATCCCCTACTAGCATTTATCTAGTCTTTGATCACCTTACCCGCATCCAAATATAAGATGAACCCTACACCACCGAATCCATTTATTGAGGCATAATCAAAGAGAATTAAGGGAAGATTTTTCAGGAATGGAGGGGGGGAGAGGTCCCTTGTACTTTTTACTAGTTTCACTTTATGCCAATCTAATACTGTGGAGAAGGTCTTGGCATAGGTATCCTCCACTCTTTGAAGAGATTTAGAAAACAAGGAAGAATTCATCGCCTTCCATACCTCCTAGAAAGTGATAAATGAAAGATATTCAAATACAAATTTTTTACTCTTCCATTCCCGAAGGTTTACCCTCATAGATGTCTTCTTCCAGCATAAATCAATTTTCAAACAGTTCATAACTAGAATCCATAAACATTCAAAATAATCACAATCCCCAAATAGGTGGTGAGTCCCATCAGAATTCCTTCAACATAACGGGAATTTTTGCAGCCCCTTGTAGCCCCTTTTCTGCAGCGATTCCCGGGTCAAAATTTTATCCTTGATAGCCAGCCATATAGAGATCTTTATATTTAGTGGAAGCTCACCTTTCCACAACCAACTCAACCACCATTCACAAGCATTTGATTCATGAAGAGCGATAATGGAGTGGTAGGCAAGCTTTGCTGACACAATTCCCTCTCTAGAATTGAAATCCCATAACAAATTATGAGTTGTGTCTGAGATAGAGATATTACCATGGCTCAAGGACCGAATGAATCGCTCCCATTCATTGGCAAGATCGTCAGTTAAACCAAATACCAAGGAGTCACCCCATATTTTTCCACCATCACATTGTTGGATATCCTTCAAATCATAAACATTATTCTGGTGTAACTTGGACACCATATCTTGAGATAAGGTAAAGCCTTCCTCCATCCCACAAATAGGATCTATGCCGAATTTGAATGCCACGCCCTACCTGCTAGCTCAGGTAATTAACAATGAAAGGTAAGGTTGTAGCTATGCTTTTCCAAATTATCGAAGCTCCTCGATTTACCTTATCACCATCTCTGATCCAAAATATTGGATCCACCCCTCTAAGACATTTTTCCTTAATCAAAATACCCTACAGACCTTTGTCAAACAGGAATATCCACAATGATTTGGCACATAGGGCAGCATTGAAATGACTTATATTCTTTAGATCCCATCCCCCCATATCACGGGGGATTGATAAAACGTTCCAAGCCACCAAATGGATTTTTCCAGCCTCCGAGGAACCTGACCATAAAAAATGGAAAAATTATTATCTAAGTTTAGTAATAATTGATGTTGGAATAGAGAAAAAATTCATTCAATAGACAGGGATCCCCTAAAGGACCGACTCAATCAAAACCAATTTGCCTCCCAAGGATAAATAATGATAAACCCAATAGTTAATCTTCCTAGAAAGAACCTTCAACATCCATTCATAGTCCTTGGGGTCATATCCATTAGGCTTGATGATGAAGCCTAGATATTTGAATCCTTCCACAATTGATCTAGAATCATAAGGAAATAGATTTAGTAATGAAACTTTCAATTCGGTCTCATTGCAAGAATAGAGGAGGAAATATTTTTTCTCACTTACCTTAAGACCAGAAGCTTTACAAAAACACAATAATAATTATTGAAGAAATGACCATCCAGCCATCGAGTCACCCCCAACAATAAGAACATCATATATAAATAATATATGAGTGACAGACAATCCCTTCGCCACCTTAAAACCTGGAAATAAACCTTGATACCTTGCTTGACTGATGAGCATACTAAGGCCTTCCATAGAAAGAATGAAAAAGTAGGGTGAAAGAGGGAAGCCCTTCCTTAAACCTATGAATCCGTTGAAGAAACCAAAAGGCTCTCCATTGACTAGCACTGCGTACTGTACCGAGGTGACAATGCTCATAATCCATTCCACCGGATTAAGAGAGAGACTAATCTGTACCAAAATCAATCTGATATAATACCAGTCCACCCGATCATAGGCCTTCTCCAAGTCCAAATTTAATAAGAAAGTAGTCTTTTTACAATTTTTGGTAGGGTGAAGACATTCTTGCGCCACCCTTCAAGCATCGAATATTTTCTTGCCAAGGAGGAAAGAAAATTGTTCCATTGATATAAACTTTCCCAAACAATACTTCAATCTTTTCGCAAGGAATTTTGCAATAAGTTTATAGAGAAGATTGCATAATGAGATTGGTCTAAAATCATTGAAAGAATATGGAAACTCCTTCTTTGGGATAAGGGTGAGAAACATCGAGTTCAATGACTCGCTAATTTTCCTTTGGGATCTAACCTCTTCAATCGCCACAATAATCTCCTTCCCAAAAACATGAAAGAAATTCTTGAAAAAATCGATAGTCCAGCCGTTGGGGCCGAGAATCTTGTCTTGACTGAACAAAGCCAACGAACACGTCACTTAATCAAGGGTAACATGTTTTTTAATAGCACTACAATCTTCCTCCAAGAAAAAACGAGGGAAATTCTCAAGTGTACACGTTTTATCCATAATATTTACATCAAGAGGCTTCTCATACTGGGCCTTAAAATGGTCAACCGCTGCCTGGATGATAGATGACTGGTTAGAGCATATTTCACCCACATCAGATTTTATTTCCCATACAGAGTTGGTGATCCTAGGCTGATTAGCAAAACGATGAAATAATTTTGCAGTATTGTCCCCATCCTTCATCCATATTGCTTTTCTTTTAAAGAAATGAGAAAGATATAGGTTCTACGATTGAGAAATACTGGGTGCAATAGTAGTTTTATTGGATTTGAGGGAGATGGAAATGGATACAATGGAAAAAAAAAGTCACCGTTGGTGCACCTGATCCGATAGTTGTTGGGTTCTATGTTCGACCAATTGGTAGGAGAAGTCCCCCACTTTTAAAAGTACTATTACAATTTACCAAGTATGATTGATGGGAGAGATGAGATATGTGCATCGAAAAATTATAAGAGAGATTCAAAGTGCATAATCAATAGGTTAACTACTTGGTGAAAAAGTACCTACCAACATTAGTTGATGAAGAACATGTATTTCCTACCCTTAGAATGTTTCTGCACCAAAGATCATTTCATGATCATTTGTTTTCTGAGTTATTTGCGGCCCAGTTGGAAAACTACTAAAACTAGCTCATTCCAATCGTTGAACCTAGTTTAGTATGGTTAAGTGTAATTCGACCTATGATTATACTTTCTGAATCTACTTGCAATGGTTTCATGTATGTTTTTATCTATTAAATCAATTTTTTGATTGAATTTGGGTATTAGATGTCTGGCAGATAATTAAAATATTAAATGTAGGATGATATCATCCCACTTCCATGTCATAGAATCATTCAAATAAATAATCTAATTTTAGAAAAATGGTTACTAAAATAATACAAAAATTAAATACATAGCCTAGACTTTGGAAATACAAAAATTACTCCCGTGGACATCAACTAATACCACCTTCATGAAAACTATATTTTCCCCTACCGAGCACATAATAACCATATTATTAACCATATAAACATTTATATAAATAATTCCATCGATACCTATGAATTAACCCAAGCATAAACCATACCGAATGATGCACAGGGGAACCCTAAATTGCCATATCCCAACTGCTTCCCTAGGATTTAGTTTTCTCTACATTTAGAAAATCTCTAAAGTTGGTGTCAGCCAAATATTTCTTCTATGTGTTTGAATCAACCTCAACCAAATCCCTCTGCAACTCCTGCTCCGGAAACTCTATTTCGCAATACAACTTTCTGCAAGCTTGCTTCTGCAACAACCTTTTTGCAAGCTACTTTCCGCAAGCTCATTTTATGCAAAACTATTTGAGTAAGATAGTTTTTGCAACTCCTTTTCCGTAATTGCGGATTTCATATTGCGGAACCTACTTTTCTAGTTTCCAAAACTGACTTCCACAATTATGCGTTCGTAGTGCTGCTTTCCACAATTAGGTTGTGGATTGCGTATTGCAGAACTACTTACAACTTTTACTCAAATTGGGATTCTGCAATTTTCTCCTGCAAGTCTATTCCACAACTCTTGAGGGATGTCAATTTCTTGTGTCTTTGATCTCATCCATCAATCTACTATCTCTGATGGAACTTCACTTTACCTTGTGGATATCTTATCTCTCTCGCACATTCGCTTTTCAAATCCATTCCCCATCGTCGATCCATTTTATCTCCTTTAATACGAATCATCCAAAGCTCTATTGAACACAACCTCTACATTGATTTATAAAAGGATCAATCGATCAACTTGAGATATCTTCATGTGAACTTGATATTGTTCACTAGATCTGTCCATCATCCCTATGGCTTCATTCCTTGTGCAGTTCTACAAATTCATTCATATAGGGTATAGATCCAAAGGTTCATACAACACATGCAACCAACCATACACATATCTATAAATCACTAACACATATCATCAATCATTCAATTCATATAATCATACACACAAAGAGAACAACATTTACACGTAGATATGATGAAATAAGATTTCCTTTAATTAATACAATAAACTTGTACACTCATAGATATCTTAGAACCTGCGTTCTGATCCTCTTAGTCCGGTAAAACCATGACCCACTATCTTGGCCTAATCTACATGGATTTTTTCCATGCCTTAGCCATATTTTCAATATTTCTCTACTTCCCCTTAGCCAGATTTATATTGGTCTCTCTATCTCCCTTTTCTCTAAGGATTACAAAATATATACAATAGGATTCATGAACCAATTTTGGTTCAAATCCTCAATACATTCAACAACCTAACAAAATTTTAAGCCTATCATATGACTCGCCAAGCAGCCATGGAATGCTTCACGAAATGCTGCCATCAGTTATGGGCTTTGTTACATGACTCATAAAATGACTCAATGACTCACCTAGTGATTCTCTATCCATCTATAAGTACATAAAACATAGGTTTATTAACAATATTTTATTCAAAGAATTATTAACTCAGAAAATGACGAACCCTTCTAGGTATGATCCAAACATTAGATTTCAACTTGGACAGAGAGAAGGATGCTCCAGCATCACTGAATTACATTCTATACTCATAAAACTATGACTTAAACATCATTTCTAACTAATTGTTTTATAAAGACTGGTTGAAAAAGTTAACCATTGTATTTAAATAAATAAAAATTCTTTTTTGTTAGATTTTTATCATTCAAGCTAGCATTGTCTTAGGATTTTCATCTCAGAGAATAACAAGCACAGCAATCAAACATAAGAGACAATAGACAAAAAGATTTTCCTCGGGGAAACCATAAAGGAGAAAACCCCGCAACTTCCTCGGAGACAGAATCAACACCAAAAGTAAAACCCAAAAACATAAAAATGATCTCCCAACAGCAATAGTCTCTCTCTCTCTTGTCCCAACAACTTCTTCTCTCACTCATGCGCCCCAATGAGTGTGTGTGTGTGTTATAAATAGAGATTCTCACTCTTTATTTATATTCTTTCATTCACTTAATGTCCACTCCAACATTTCGGCCTCACTTAACAATTCCTTACTAGAGCCGACATCTCTAGGAGTGTCTAATAACCCTAGTGCCCCACAACTTGTGGGGACTTTTCCCCTCCGACCAACAAGGAGGTTTATCCTTAACACAATGGTGGGGACTATTTCCCTGACTTACAATAACTCACTAGGACAGACTTCACTACGAGAGTCTGATAACCCTAGGGCCCCACAACTACGGGGACTTTAACCCTTGATCAATAGGAGGGTTACCTACAATGACTTGACATCACTTGTTTAAATTATAGAAACTCTTGATCAAAACATCGGGGCATGACATGACTCAAGTACATTATAGACACTTCCTGGAATAAACATCGGGGTACAATACATAAGATATACAGGTGAATACATTCTGAAGTTAAAATTACATCAACACTCCCCCTTAACTAGGAAGGTATTCTCTCGACACAATTTATCAGCACAAGCCTTCTTCTTTGTATCATCTGAATCATTGCCAAATTCTCGTCATCTTCACCACTAGATCTTGATCATCACTCGATCTGGATCATCTTTGGTTCTGTAACATCTCTACCAGATCATCATCATAGGTGCTATCTCTTGATTCTTCTCATCACAGGAAGTTCTATAGAGCTAGCCCTTTTTCATGGTGGTTGTAGGCCTAGCCTCCATGTAGTTCTTCTTTAGCACTTATATTTTACCCTAAGTCAAAATGGCCCACCCAACACTTACATCTAACCATGAGAGGAACACATCCAACACCATGTCAGAAAGGCACGCCCGGCACTCACATGTGACCATGAGAGGAACCAATCTAGTCATCTATGTCAGAAAGTCCCATCACTCACATCTGACCATGAGAGGAAGTAATCCAATCATCTATGTAAGAAAGGCCCAGCACTTACATTTGACCATGTGAGGAACCAATCCATCCTACATGTCAAAAGGGCTCTGCACTTACATCTGATCATGTAGGAACCAATCCGACTGTCACATTAGATTGCCTCTGCACTTATATCTGATCATGTAGGAACCAATCCCACAGTCACATCATAATGGCTCTGCACTTATATCTGATCATATATGAACCAATCCCACAGTCACAGTAGAATGGCCCTTAGTCTGAGACTGAGTATTCTTGGTAACTAACCAGGTGCCTCCATTCTCCCAGAGAATGGCATCTCAACACCAAGCTGAGTATTCCTAGTAACTAATCAGGTGCCTCCATTCCAAGAATGGCATTCAGCACTTATATCTGATCATGTAGGAACCAATCCTATAGTCACATCATAATGGCTCATCACTCACCTTTGACATGGAAGGAACCAATCCTTTCACCATGACAAAATGGCTCAACCCTTACATCTGACCATGGAAGGAACCAGTCCTCTCACCATGTCAGAATGGCTCACAGACTCATAACTTCCCCTTGGAGGGAAGCTCGATCTGGAGAACACCAAGATTCTCCTTGAAGTACTCAAACTTCACTCTGGCCAATGGATTTGTCAACACATCAGCTATTTGTTCATCTGTCGCAATATACTGGAGCTTCACTACTCCTCTATGCACCATATCCTTGATATAGTGATACTTGATCTTGATATGATTCAAATTGTCATGGAACACCAGGTTCTTTGAAAACTTCACACAACTATGGTTGTCGCAATATATACAAGTAGCATCCAACCGGAGATCAAATAAATCAGACAGTAGCTTCCTAAGCCATATTTCCTCACAACTAGTTGAACAAGCTTCGACATACTCTGCTTCAGCTATACTCAATGCCATGTAAGATTGTTACCTACTAAACCAAGATATCATACTTAATCCCATACTAAAGAAACACCCTAAAGTGCTCTTCCTATCAATGACACTGACCAATCTCAATCCACATAACCCTCTAGGTTAATATTCTGATTCACCTCATACTTGAGCCCATACTCAACTATACCCTTCAAGTACTTCACTGAATGCTTTGCAACCATCAGGTGAACATGTCTCAATGTGTTCACAGCAAAGAAAATATATGGTCTCGTATTCGTCACGTACATCAATGAACCAATCATCTGACGATACATCGTAGCATCAACCGTCTCTAATGAAGCAACACTCAATAGCTTCAGGTTCGATGCCATAGGTGTGGTCATGTCCTTGCAGTCCATCATCCTTAACCTCTTCAGGATCTCTACTACATACTTCCCTTGTCTCAGGGTGATTCTGCCACACCTCCATGCTTAGAAAGTAGTGCATCATATCCAAGTCCTTCGCCTCGAACTCAGCAAAAAGTCTCCTTCTAGAAACTTTAATGAGTTCCTCTTTTCTGTCAGGAACAAGTCATCGACATATAACATGAGCATCACTGGTATTCCACCTTCAACCATGAAGAAAAGGTTGGAATCCGCTTTACTCTTAGTAAATCCTAGAGTCATCAGTAAGCTGTCCATCCTGTTGTATCATGTCAAACCTCGGGATCTTCTGCAGTCACTCCCTCTGAAGCGGAGTATCATACTCCAACTGTCTTCCGTACTCTATGTATTGAAACATTCTGTATCGGAGTGACAAGTAGCTTCCTTTGCTACTAATGATTTTATGTATCCATCTAGAGTCATTGGATACCAATTTCCTTTATCTTGAACCTTTTAAAAAGTTCTTCTCACACCCATCTATGAGCTTGTCATCTTCTTCAAGATCCTCATGTATGTATTATCCCATGGGTGTCTTCTGAGCTCGTACAAAGCCTTCCCTCATTTTCACACATGATTCTCCATGTCATGTTCCTCAACTCCCACTAGATGCAAATGTCTCTTCGTAGTCTATACCTTCTTTTCGTGAGAAGCCTCATGTTACGAATCCTACCTTCTATCCCACGATGTTTCCATCTACTGCATGATGGAACTATGAACTTCCCATCATATATCAGTATTGCATCCTTGACATCATTCTTCTTGAACTTGTCTTCCCTTTCTTCTTGGTTACTTCTTCATAGCTCGAAGGTTCTACATCAATTATGTCACTGCATTCGTCATATTATTCTTCATCTTGAATTATTGTCACTTGTTCTTCGGAACAAGTCTCATCCTTGTTTACTTGTGTTAGCACTAAATTTATTTTTGTCGGAACTGGTCTTATTGCCTTCAAAATTTTAAGTTCTCATGGGTGATTGACTTAGTTTCCAAAGTTTTCTCATTAAGCTATTTCCAAGTTGGCAAAGAAGAGAAGTTAAAGGAATTTTAGGTAAAAAGAGAAATAAATTTTTCACAAATGGGGCAAAAAGTTTTATTAACTTTTGAATGAAATTTACAAAATGGGTTTTATAAACCTATTATTTTATTTATATTCAAACTTATATAGTTTTGAATATTTTTTCCAAAGTAAAAAAGTGGCCTCTTTTTCACCAAACCAAGTCTTAATGAAGGTCTAAGCGCTAAACAAGATTTATTACCTTTCTTAAGGTATAATCAAACCACTAGCACATATAATAATCCAATGGCTAATGTAAAAAGTGAAAACTCATCAACGGGTACTAGTGTTTCCGGAGAGTAAAGTTGTGAGGTGGTTAAATTGGAAAGGTGGTAGTGGAATTTAAACCACTTTCCACGTGGTAACTTTTGGTGAATTCTACTGAGAAAAAAGGTTTAAGAAAAACAACTCAGTGAAGGCTCCGAAATAGACCATTATGTAAAGTTGGCTTGGTTTTTAAAAAATTATTTCATTTGTGTGCTACGTGCGAAAGGAAGGAGACAGTCTGCCATATTTCCAATGTCAACGTTTACATGTTTACAATCACAGGGAAAATAATGAAGATAAAGAATTTGATCAAGGAGATGGAAATTGATTTTAATAGAGCAAGAAAAGGGAATCCACCACTCAACAATGTATAAGAGAAGCCCAAAAAGAACATCAGCCCAGAAGTGTTGTAGAAATATATACAGTGAGAGCATTCGTGAAGGTATTGTATGTGTTTAAAGTCTTACAAACAGAATTTACAGTGGAGAGTATGCCAAAGCTTGGGATTATTCAAGTGTTTGGAGACACTATTAACAAATATGGCTACCTTGATCAATCAATTCATGGGATTTCTCTTACAGTAGATGATCTTACAAGTATGGATGCTATATGCTCTTTATTTATGAATTACAGCTAAACAATTCAAGGTTTAGAAGCAACATAGCATATTTTTTCTGAAAATGATTGTTTTAGTCATTTTATTAAACGACCCGTTTCCAGCAAAAAAAGAAGAATTTTCAAAAATTGAAAGAATTTTTCATGATAACATTGTGATCTATAATAACCTCTCTTAGTTTTTACCGAGGTGCTACAGATTGGGAGCAACAAAGTAATCTTCAGAGGGAAAATGTTCAGATGTCAAAAAGATTGTTCTAGTCATCACATTAAAACAATTTTTTATATCAAATGAAGATGAATTTTGAGAAACAGGGAGATACGTTTCTTCACAACATAACTATCCACAATAACCTCTTTTCATTTTCACACAGGTGCTACGGTTTAGAAGAAACAAAGTTAGTTGTACAGGTCATTTTTCATGTTTTCCAAAGGACTATTTCAGCCATCAAATTCAAAGAATTGTTTTGGACAAATGGAATTTAATTTGACAAAAATGAGAGCAGTTTGTATTCCTAACATGCCTATAATAAAAAACCAGCTTCATTGTTTACATAGTAATCACATGTTGGGAGAATTTAAAATATCTTCACACGTCATTTTTGCAGAAATTTACAATTTTATTATTTGAGTCATCAACTTCAAAGGAATATTTCGAGGAGATTGAGATGATTTGGAGAAATGAAGACATGGGTTTTGTTGAGAACATGTCCAGCTATAAAAACCTCTCCCAGATTTCACACAGCTATCACCATTAGAGATGTGCATGAGAAACGTTGTTCTAACTGTTTCTATTTTTAGAGTTCAGTTAGGTTTTGAATTCAAAGTTAGGTAAAGGTTATTCTTATATAAATTAAAATGTAATTGATAGTTTTAAAGAAGAGAGGATTTTCAAGAGCAGAGAGACTCTACATTGTAATTGCTTCACGATTTCAGTAAATGAATGAAATTTGCAGAGGAGGAATGTAAAATCTTTTTTATGTTAGAGATTCTTGCGCCAAGTTTTTCTTCAGTAAGTAATTTCTTTATGTGATTATTTATCGTGTTTCCCACTCCATTTTGTATTTGCTTTCATGCTTGAGAATTAGTTTTTATGGGCTAGAATTCATCTTGCATGCTCTAGGTCCATTGTTCAAGCATTTTCAAAATATTTTCTTCTAAAGTCTTCCAGAATTCACCTTAGTTAGGTGCTATGTTTGATGGAATGTCTCCCTTTGTCTACTAATCAACGTGCTAATATCTCAAGACTGAGGAAATGGTGCCTACCTTTCATTTCTTCATAAATTTTCAAGACCCTACCTCCTGTAATCTATTTCAGATCTGATTATTGACTCCATTTCCCAATGGTCTCCTCCATGACTATCCTACCAAGTCTTTTAAAACAAACTTGTCCTATTTTTCCCATCAGAAATCTGACCTTCTGATTGTCTTTGATTGAATATCATGAGTATAAAAACTTTGTAAATAGTGAGAGATCCCTCTCTGATTGTATTAGGTCAGAAATACATTCTAAAGTGGTTTTTGTTGTTCCCTTGGGATCTACCTTTCGCAACCTAGGTACATTCAGATTTGATTGTTGATGGTGAAGAATAGTCATATATCAGCAAGGTTGTGCATTTTTCACCTGGCGACTCCATCTTCGAAGAATCCAATTTTCAGAATTCCCATGGAAACTCCACTGTCAAAAGATTGTAAAGTTTGAAGAGTTGATTCAGTATATTCATTTATCAAGATGAGTTGTTTGGACCTGTAAGGTATTCTCCTATGAATCGTGCTCACATTCCTCGTTTTCCAAATCGAATACCTAAAGTGGATTGGAAAACAGGCCTTCCAAAGTTTAAAGATTAAAAGAATGATGATGCTGCCCTTCATTTGGTTAGATTTAATATGCATAAACATAAGCTGGGAGTTAAATTGCATGAGGATTCTTTAATGAAAATGTTCATGGCTACTTTAGAAGGAGATAAAAGGTCATGGTATTAAGGGTTACCATCAGAAAGTTTATTTTCCCTTACTGATTTTCATACGGTATTTCAGGAACATTTCAAAAACCAATACCAATACCCCTCCTTGTTGCTGGTTCAAGATTGTTGTACGCATATTAAAGGTTTCATTGAAGATTTGGAAAACTTATATAGTGATGATGATTTAATGGATGAAGAGATTTTAGAAATTTTATTTGAGAACCCATTTCAGAAAAAAGAAATGCAAATTAGTTGTCTTCACATTCAAGAAAAATCTCAGTAGTTAATAATTTCTTCCTCTACTGAAAGAGACATGAGCCAAAACTCTGATTCAAGCAGCTACATTTCTTTTGCTGAAGTAGATGATAATTTGCAGTAGGACCAAGAAGGACGTTGGGATGGTCAATCAAACCCTTCTTCATATTATTCAACTTCTGAAGTTTTGTTTCAAGATGAGGCTACTTATTCCCAATCAGAAAAATCCTTTTTTTTTTTTGACAGAAATGATTAGAGAATATATTAAAAGGTTGGCAGAGCCAACAAAAAGTACATCGCCCAAACAGGAAAGACCAATATCCAAACTACCTGAACAGCAAACTACCTATTCGAATTACATATGCCTGTAAGTAAGCAAAATCAGGCTTTTGACTACAAACAGACCTAGAAAAACTGACACAAAATCACACTACTGCCGAATAACTTCAGCACCTGAGATAGGCTTGGGCCCTGACTTGCTGAAATCCTTTGTTTTTGCCCAGTTCTGTTCCAAACAAAGAATCCTGTTGTCCAGATGAACCAGAGAATGCTGCACCTCAGCTTCCAAGTTCTTTAAATCCTGTTGAAATTCAGAGCACAGGCGACCAATATCCTCTTCGAGCTGCTCCAAACGACGCCCACCCATAACATCAATTTGATGCAGATAGCTACCTTGTCTGCGTACTCTATGCCTGAGAACCTTAACGTCAGTGGCTAACTCCTTCACTGGGTTTGGATAGGAGGCAAAGGAACCTAAAGACTCCGCCATATCATCCACCGCAGATAGGAAAGCTGCCAAAATCACCACCTCGAGATGGGGAAAGCCTCGCCTTCCAGCCAGGGGAACCTTCACGTTCAGATCAGCCGCGAGACGAGAGCAATCAACGAAACACAATTGAAACCGGAAATCATGCCCACTGCCTTAAGCTTGCTCAGCCAGGATATTTATAGCCCCCAGGGGGTAGCAGAATGAGAAATATTTCAGCCTTGGCCGAAGACATAAGAACTGAAATGGGAACCTGAACGGGGAATCAATTTGAGCACATGCCTGAACGCCAGAGCACTTCTGAATATCATTACCACTCCGGAGGCCATCTAATCCACAGATCTTACCTGTCTTAAGAGGAATTTCAACATGATCCGAATAGGGGTGAGCCAAACTCGTCCATGTAGAATAATGAATGCGCCATAATTCGTTTCCATCATTCGACGGGCTTTAGAGGAGCTCCCTGGAAGGTCCGACCTGCAGCGAAGTACAACCGGAGGCACGAACTATATTCCATCTGGGCTGATAATTACTACCCATCATCAGTTGGGGCGGGCAAAAATGCAGTCGAGGACATGAAACACAGGCATCTTTATGAGGGACATAATGCAGAGAGGGGGGCGCGGCTGATCGGCTCGTGTCACTTAACTTCGAAGGGAGGAGAAGCCACGAGCCAACCAGCTCAATTGACAAATGGCAAGGGCCCCTAATCCACGAGTCCACCTTGCTCATTTTTGCCATCAGCCTTCCTTGCCTATGGAATANTCGAAGGGAGGGGAAGCCACGAGCCAACCAGCTCAATTGACAAATGGCAAGGGCCCCTAATCCACGAGTCCACCTTGCTCATTTTTGCCATCAGCCTTCCTTGCCTATGGAATAGGTTCCACACTTTGGGTCCCATTGATACTAAGAACCTCGAAACCAAAGGAAATTGCCTCATTCGCAGCACTGTCCGCTTGCTCATTGAATTCTCTTAAGACATGGAAGAATTCAATAGAGTTGAAAAGCGGCAATATGATAAAAATTCTTCGAATCACTTGTCTAAGACGAAATGAGGAGGGAAACTCCCGACTGATGAGATGCTGAAGAATCATCCTAGAGTCCCCAACCACCCTTAATTCTTGAATGCTGAGACGGATAGCCTGACTTAAGCCTTGCCAAAGAGCAAGGGCTTCAGCCATATTATTCGTGTCGGTTCCCAAATTCCAGGCATAACTGAGATTCAATTGTCCGTCGGGATCAAAGAGCACCCCTCCCCCTCCTGCCACCCATGGATTTCCTTTTGACACTCCATCAAAGAACAGGAAGCTTCTTCCTAACTCTTTACACCATAGATCAAAATCAGGCTTGTCTTTTCTGATTTCCCAATTTTGCAAAGAAAGAGCACGCTGAGGAAGGTCCACGAAGGAACCAGGATTCAAGCTTTGGAGCCAGGCTTCTTCATCCGTAGAGAGGGGGGAATGGAGACTTAGAGGAAGACAAGATCGAACGAAGTCCCCGAGAAGGCCTTTTATTTTAACCATCACTCGAATAGGAGTGGAACTAGTTCCTCTGAAAATCCGATTATTGCGTTCAAGCCAAAGTTTCCAGCAGATAAATTTTGGAAGAGTCAACAGGCGATGGCAATGGTATCCTTCGCATGATGCTTAACAGGGGAAGAGAGAGACCATTGGAAAAACAGAGAGGGGACATCATCAAAAGGCCGAGGAATTTGCCAGGGGGCAGTCACTAAATTCCAAACTTCAGCAGCATAGGGGCAAGAGATAAAGAGATGATGGGAAGACTCCTCAGCTGCTAGGCAGAGAGGGCACCGAGAGGGTCCTTCCCAGCCTCTCTTATGAAGGCCTTCAGCAGTAAGGGCACTATTATGAGCAAGAATCCAAGAGAACTGATCAACTTTAGGGAGGGTTTTAGTCCCCCAGATGTAATTCCAGATTGCTGGATTCCTAGGCACATTAGGGACAGCTTTGATACTTTTATATCCCTCTGCAATAGAATACGTACCTGAATTAGAACCCCACCCTCGAACATCTTTGAGGTGTTTGGAAAGCGGGGCCTTTCCATTTAGAGAATGGAGGAAACGAGCTTTTTCTTCTGCCAAATTAGGTGGGCGATCCAGGATGGCCCAACCCATCCATTTATTTCTTCCTTCCGAATGCCACCATGAAATATCCATAAGCATATTGATGCCCAGGTTTGATAGGTACCTTCTGATACCCGCCATCCCTTCCATGCTGCCGATTGGGGGATTCCCTAGGATTGAATCTTCCCAAATTTTGATTCTCCTCCCATTTCCCGGAACCCAGGAGAGACCGCTGGAGATAATGGGGAAAGCCTTGGAGCAGAGCGCAAACAAGGGGGAACCTTTGGTCGCCTTTGGGCCTTGGTCTAAGCATCTGATCCTTGATCCTGAGAAGTATTTTTTCCATAGGACTTGTTTTCTCTAGGTAGAGTTCCCTGATATCACATTCCAAAGGAGTTTTGCACCAAGAGCCAAATTCTGGGCTTTAAGGTCTCGCAAGTGTAATCCCCCCTCCTTATAAGGCGCCGTGATTTTTTCCCATTTGACCAGAGGGAGCTTATTTTCATTATTTTTTCCTCCTTTCCAGAAGAACCTCCGCAGGATCACTTCTATCTTTCGAAGAACAGAGACCGGGGCTAAGAGCAACGAGCACTGAAAGACTGGCATGCTTGCTAGAACTGATTTAATGAGAACAACTTTCCCTGCTAAATTTAACCAAGAGGCACCCCAAGCCTTGATTTTCTCATTGAGATTTTCCACCAATGGATCCCAGCTGGAAACTTTAGGCTTAGATTTGAATATTGGAACACCTAAATACTTCAACTCCGACCATTGAGGTTTCCCATCTATCAGTAAAATACGGGAAAGGGACTGCAAGTATAAGGGGGAATAGTTCCAACTGGAGATTTGGCTTTTGGAGTAATTAATTAGACTCCCAGAGATATTCTGATAGTTATCCAGCACTTCTTTGAACTTCCTTGCTGAAGAAGGATTCACACCCCCAAGAAGAAGGGTGTCATCGGCAAATTGGGCGTGATTGACTGCTTTGATCCCCCTAACAATGCTTATGCCCAACAATTCTTCTTGGGATCGGAAATGGTCCAGGAGAAAGCTTAGAGAGGCTGCTTGAATAGCATAAAGCAGAGGAGAGAGGGGACAGCCTTGACAAAGACCTCTAGATGTTTGGAAGAAGGAAGCTGCACTTCCATTCACAAGGGGGGCAATCCAGGGAGTGCTAATGCAGGCTTCAACCCAGGATATCAAACCCAGAGCGAACCCAATTCTGGACATTACTTGAAACAAGAATTCATGGCGAACCCTATCAAAAGCATTGGCAAGATCTAGTTTAATAACCATACCTTTTTCTTTCCTTTTTACACTGGAATGAATTGCTTCCTGAACTAAGATAATATTATCTGAGATTTGTCTGCCCTTGATAAACCCACCTTGATTTTTCGGGATGATCAAAGGAAGGACCTCTTTCAGCCTGTTGGCAAGAACTTTAGTGATAACCTTGTATCCAATATTGCAGAGAGAGATGGGACGAAACCTAGAGAAAGAGGAGGCACCTTTTTCCTTGGGAATGAGGGCTAGGAAGGAAGAATTTGTTCCTCCTCCTAACTTGAAACAAGATTGGGATTTCTTAACCATCTGGAACAAATCTGAATGGATGATGTGCCAACATGAGGAGATGAATCTAGCAGTGAACCCATCCGGTCCAGGAGCTTTATCTGGGCCCATGCTATCAACAGCCAATTTAACTTCTTCAAGGGTTACTGGACGGAGCATCGAACTGTTGGAGTGCCCAGAGACAAGAGAAGGGATGTTATCCAGAATATCAGATTGGCTGAAATCCATCCCAGGAGATTTTTCAGTATAAATTTCTTGGAAGTGGTCATGCACGGCCTGCTTTATTTCCTCAAAGGCGGATAGCTGACTCCCCATATGATCAATCTTAGAGATAGTCTTGAAACGCTTTCTGACCTCTGCATGTTTATGAAAAAATTTGGTGTTTTTATCTCCTTCTCTGAGCCACGGGATCCTTGATTTAATTTTCCAGTAGCTTTCTTCTAACCTACAAGCTTCATGAAGATTATTTTGAAGAGAAATTTCAGTGCTTAGGGAGAGATGATCCATTCTCCCTTCATTCACGATGAGATGATCTTCCAGAGATTTCTCCGCTTCCAACCTCTGCTTAGTGGGGGAAATGTGATGCTTCACCCATTCCTTCAAGGAATTTTTAACGATCCTAAGCTTTTCTTCCCACACATAGAAAGCGGATCCTCTGACATTAGATTTCCAAGCAGTTTCAACAATTTCCAGAAACCCTTCCATTGAGATCCAGGCAGGATTAAACTTGAAAGGGATAGGGCCCAAGTTTTGATCTTTCATGAAGGAGAGAGCTATCGGCTTATGATCAAAGGCACTGAAAGGGAGGATGGCCGAGGACAGATCATATCCAAGAACATGGATCAATTGCTGGACCAATAACCTGTCCATCCTTGCTGCTATATGCCCAGGCCCTAATCTTTTGTTATTCCAAGTGTACTTCCATTTAGTCGGCTTTCTATCTTCCAAATCCCATTCAGAAATAATGTCCTCTAGCCATTCTCTAGCCGGGTCTCTGACGATATTCCCTCCTTTCTTTTCAGCGGACGAGAGAGATAGTTTTAAATCCCCAGCAATAACAAAATTGCCCAACTGAGAAGAGTGCATTTGGTATTTCGGAGTATTCTAGCAGAGAAGTTTCTCAGACGGCGCCATGGGGGCATAAACATTAAAGAGATTTAAACGGAGATTTGACTCCTTGAAGAGAATTTCAGTAAAAATCCAATGACGGGAAGAGACAGAACTTACAATTTCCACTTGGGAGGGGTCCCAGAGCATTTCTATGCCTCCTGACGCTCCACATGAACTGACTGCTAATCCCTGTGCTTTAAACCATAATGAACGAGTTGCCTGGAGGAGGGCAAGCTCTTCCATTTTAGTCTCCTGGATGAGGAGGACAAAGGGCCTCGATATTCTGATTAGATATTTCATTGCAAACACTTTCGAATTACTCCCTAACCCCCTACAGTTCCAGGAGACGATCTTCATTACTTAGTTTTAGTCATGGGGGTTGCCCCTTTGGGGGCCGCACTTTGCTGTCTGGTATTTCTTGAGGAAATAATTTTTTCCAGAGAGGGCTGAATGCCAGCTGCCTTGTCCCGATAAGTAGCGATTTCTTTCCCTATCCGTTTTCCTACCTCTTCACTCTTTCTTGGAGGGGATCGAAGCATCAGTATCTCCCTCTGATCCTTCTTCCTCTGAGCCTCCATCCCCAGCGGATTCCTGATGCATGTCTTCTTGACCGGTTTTGCTATCAACTTCGGCATTCTTTGACCCATCGGCTTTGGCATTTGCAGTCTTGGCCATGGATGAGGAAATCTGGAGAATTTCTCCTTCTTCGGGAGGAATGACTATGGGTTCATGCTCTTCTAGGGCTTCGAAGCTATTACTCACACGAGGGTTTACTTGAGCCTTGGATGATTCTGGATCTACAGAAGGGGTATCCTTCGACGGAGGGGCTTGTGGACCTTTAACCCCCTTTATTCTAGGGTTTGGTTTATTCTTTTTGACTTGCTGCCATCCTTCTTCAGGGGTCTTCTCTGATTCAGGATCTTGATTTTTGGGGCAGTTTCTTTGAAAATGCCCATATTCATGGCATTTCCTGCACTTAAAGGGCAACTGCTCATAGTCAAGTTGTTGGAAGTGCTCCCATCCATTAACTAAGAGCTTGATTGCTTCAGGTAGACCAGCTTCCAGGTCAACTTCCACACAGATTCGGGCGAAGGAATACACTCCCTTTGGCTCAGCTTTATCAATGTATTTACCCTGACCATTTCCTATAGATTTGAGACATTCTTCACTCCAGCAATGCATTGGAAGATTGGGTAAGCGAACCCAGACTGGAACTGCTTTAGGAACATCCAGGGCCGGATCAAAGTCAGGAGACCACTGATTCAGGTACAAACCCTGAGGGCACATAAAATAAGGCCCGCTTCTAAAAATCAAGTCCCTATCAGCTTTGGAGGCAAAATCAAAGAGAAAATACCCTCTACCAATCGCATAGCTCGTGACTCCATTGGAGATCAGAGGACGCCAGTTGTTCTGAACCCAGGATTCGGTCGATTTTGGAGAGGGCCAAAGTCCTATGAACTGACCAATAAGTGCTCTTTCGGCCAGAGAAACCGCCAGGTGGATGGTTTTTTCGGGCGGGAGAGCTATCATTGGAATGGCATCCAGTTTCTTCACAAACTTCGGGGGCGAGGCCGAATCCGCTTTCTTCCCAGATGCAGATACGAGCTAAGCAAAAGCAGCTTCATCAGAGGACGGCAGAGGCGACGGAGGAGGCGAGCCTCCCCCAGCTGAATGCATCCTGGAAACCCTAGCCGCAGACCTAGGGTCACAGTACGCAGAGAAAAAAAGTTATTATAAACAGATAGATCCCATGCTACAATAAATTTTACATGTGCCCAATATAAGTTTTTAGGGGGTTTCACACTGTTATAATCCAATCAGAAAAATCCTTTTTGCAGTAGCAATTTCCTCTAAATTCTAATGCTTCTGTGAGTGATTACATAAATAATTCTGATTCTACCAATTTTCAATCTTACAGTCCCTCCACATATTTATTTTCTGAAAATACAATTAAAGAGAAATCATCCCTTGGATTATAATTGGAAAAAAGATATGAGCATGAAGATGATCAGCATAGTGATGTGAAAGAAGAGGGTTATACTCTTGATGTTTTTTCTGATGATCGCGGTCAGCTTGTTAAAAATTATGTTAGTGATGGTTTTAAAGAAAATTTTAGTTTACTTATATATAATGAAAAGGAATAGCAATCATGCCATCAATCTCATCATGTGAAAGGACCAACAGTGTACAATAAACCAAGGGATCATAAAGAAGGAGATGAGAACTCTAAATGGGGTGTTTCTTTAAATCTTTCCAATTCAGAAATGTTTTGTCAAGAAGACACCTTTCTGCTTAATCTTGTTGAAGAACAAAATGATATTCCTCTTGAAATGCTTGAGAAGAATGGAGTTGTAAATGTAGAAATATTAAATGAAGTTGCTGATATATCATTGAAAAAAAATCATTAGAATTCCTTTCAAAGCTCTTTTAAAAATCGGTTTGACAGTATGAAAGAGGAGTTACTTTTTGGACAGCCTTGTCATGACAAACAGGTGATTGATTATTTTGAAATTTCTCATGTTTTTATGATCCAGTAGAAGAGTATATGGATAAATTTTTCAGATGGAGTAGTTGGTTATATGTTTGCAGCAAAGGACAAATGTTTCATCATAACCTATTGCTATTTTTTCTTATGTTCTAAATTTGATCAAGCGTGAGGAAGAAATGTAATTATTGGATAAATTGCTTGATTGGCTTCATTGGAAGTCAGATTTTGCTTGATTGGGCATTTGTGCTTAGTTAAGTAGGATAGGTAGGCATGAACAAGCTCGACATGGTGAGCATTTCTTTCAGCAGTTTTTAGTTTGGTTTCAGTTTCAAGTGCAATTCAAATATTGGTTATAGGTTGACAGAGTGGGACTTGTTTCCAAAATGGTTTCAGTTGATGGTTCAGTTCAAAACAGGTTGAGGATTTCAAAGAAAATTAAGAGAAACCCAATGGATTTGGCACCTATTCTATGGGGTTCCTTGCTACCTCGCAGGGAGGATAGCATCCCTAGTTGGAGCCAGTTGTTAACACTAAATTTATTTTTTTCGGAATTGGTCTTATTGCCTTCAAAATTTAAAGTTTTCATGGGTGATTGAGTTGGTTTCCAAAGTTTTCTCATTAAGCTATTTCGAAGTTGGCAAAGAAGAGAAGTTAAAGGAATGTTAGGTAAAAAGAGAAATAAATTTTTCACAAGTGAGGCAAAAAGTTTTATTAACTTTTGAATGAAATTTATAAAATGGGTTTTATAAACCTATTATTTTATTTATATTCAAACTTATATAGTTTTAGATATTTTTTCCACAGTAAAAAAGTGGCCTCTTATTCACCAAACCAAGTCTTAATGAAGGTTTAAGCGCTAAACAAGATTTATTACCTTTCTTAAGGTATAATCAAACCACTAGCACATATAATAATCCAATGGCTAATGTAAAAAGTGAAAACTCATCAACGGGTATTGAGTGTTTCCAGAGAGTAAAGTTGTGAGGTGGTTAAATTTGAAAGGTGGTAGCGGAATTTAAACCACTTTCCATGTGGTAACTTTTGGTGAATTCTGCTGAGAAAAAAGGTTTAAGAAAAACAACTCAGTGAAGGCTCCGAAGTAGACCATTATGTAAAGTTGGCTGGGTTTTCAAAAAATTATTTCATTTGTGTGCTGCGCGTGAAAGGAAGGAGACAGTCTGCCATATTTCCAACGTCAACTTTTACATGTTTAAAATCACAGGGAAAATAGTGAAGATAAAGAATTTTATCAAGGAGATGGAAATTGATTTTAATAGAACAAGAAAAGGGAAGCCACCACTCAACAATGCAGAAGGGAAGCCCAAAAAGAACATCAGCCCAGAAGTGTTGTAGAAATATATACAGTGAGAGCATTCGTGAAGGTAATGGTATGTGTTTAAAGTCTTACAAATAGAATTTACAGTGGAGAGTGTGCCAAAGCTTGGGATTATTTAAGTGTTTGGAGACACTATTAACAAATATGACTACCTTGATCAATAAATTCGTGGGATTGCTCTTATAGTAGATGATCTTACAAGGATATATGCTATATGTTCTTTATTTATGAATTACAGTTAAACAATTCAAGGTTTAGAAGCAACATAGCATATTTTTTCTGAAAATGATTGTTTTAGTCATTTTATTAAACAACCTGTTTCCAGCAAAAAAAAAGGATTTTCAAAAACTGAAACATGTTTCTCATAATAGCACCGCGATCTACAATAACCTCCCTCATTTTTTACCCAGGTGCTACATATTGGGAGCAACAAAGTCATCTTCATAGGGAAAATGTTCAGATGTCAAAAAGACTGTTCTAGTCATCACATTAAAATGATTTTTTACATGAAATGAATATGAATTTTGAGAAACAGGGAGATGCGTTTCTTCAAAACATACCTATACACAATAACCTCTTTCTGTTTTCACACAGGTGCTACGGTTTAGCAGAAACAAAGTCAATTGTACAGGCCATTTTTCATGTTTTCCAAAGGACTATTTCAACCATCAAATTCAAAGAATTGTTTTGGACAAATGGAATTTAATTTGACAAAAATGAGAGAGTTTTGTATGCCTAACAGGCCTATAATAAAAAACTAGCTTCATTTTTTACACAGTAATCACAGGTTGGGAGAATTTAAAATATCTTCACAAGTCATTTTTCCAGAAATCTACAATTTTATTATTTGAGTCATCATATTCAAAGGAATATTTCAAGGATATTGAGATGATTTTGGAGAAATGAAGACATGGTTTTTGTTGGTAACATGTCCAATTATAAAAACCTCTCCCAGATTTCCCACAGTTGTCACCATTAGAGATATGCATGAGAAACTTTGTTGTAACTGTTTCTATTTTTAGAGGTCAGTTAGGTTTTGAATTCAAAGTTAGGCAGAGATTATTCTTATATAAATTAAAATGTAATTGATAGTTTTAAAGAAGGGAGGATTTTCAAGAGCGGAGAGACTCTACATTGTAATGGCTTCACATTTTCAGTAAATGAATGAAATTTGCAGAGGAGGAATGTAAAATATTTTTTATGTCACAGATTCTTGTGCCATTATTTTCCTCAGTAAGTAATTTCTTTATGTGATTGTTTATCCTGTTTCCCACTCCATTTTTTATTTTCTTTCAAGTTTGAGCATTAGTTTTTATATGCTAGAATTCATCCTACATGCTCTAGGTCCATTGTTCAAGCATTTTCAAAATATTTTCTTCTAAAGTCTTGCAGAATTCACCCTAGTTAGGTGCTATGTTTGATGGAATGTCTCCCTTTGTCTACTAATCAACTTGATAATATCTCAAGACTGAGGAAATGGTGCCTACCTTGCCTCTATTCATAAATTTTCAAAACCCTACCTCCTGCAATCTATTTTAGATCTGATTATTGACTCCATTTCCCAATGGTCTCCTCCATGACCGTCCTACCAAGTCTTTTAAAACAAACTTGTCCTATTTTTCCCATCAGAAATCTGACCTTCTAATTGTCTTTGATTGAATATCATGATTATAAAAACTTTGTAAATAGTGAGAGATCCCTCTCTGATTGTATTAGGTCAGAAATACATTCTAAAGTGGTTTTTGTTTTTACCTTGGGATCTACCTTTCACAACTAGGGTTTTAATTTCCCGGAGTTATACCCAACCAAAAATATCGACCCAGGTCTCTAAACTTCGATTTTGATGAGGAGAGAAATCCTATGCTGGGATCAATCAAAAGTTCTTCTTCTGTAAGAAGCCCTACTTTCTCGTATAAAAAACTGAAAAATGTCTGGAATCGGATTCTGCTTCGACAGAAAGATGTGCCCTTCAATGGAGAGTCATCCTAGCATACTTTTTCTGTTTAATTGTGGAGAGAGACCCAAAAAGTAAGAATCCCTAGCTTATGCAGCTGTACAATGTATTCTTCTCGGGTTAGCTCTCATACCATGTTAGATTTTTATCATTCAAGATAACATTATATTAGGATCTTCAACTGAGAGAATAACAAGTAAATTAATAAAACACAAGAGACAATAGACAGAAAGATTTTCCTCAGGGAAACCATAAAGGAGAAAACCCCACAACTTCCTCAAAGATAGAATCAACACCAAAAGCAAAACTTGGAAACATAAAGATGATCTCCCAACAGTAGTAGTCTCTCTCTCTCTCTTATCTCAGCAACTTCTTCTCTCACTCATGCACCCCAATGAGTGAGTGTTCATGTTATAAATAGAGGGCTCACTCTCTATTTATATTCTTTCATTCACTCAATGTCCACTCCAACATGTCAGCCTCACTTAACAATTACTTACTAGAGCCGACATCTCTAGGAGAGTCCAATAACCCTAGTGCCCCACAACTTGTGGGGACTTTTCCCCTCCGACCGACAAGGAGGGTTATCCTTAACACAATGGTGGGGAATATTTTCTCGACTTATAATAACTCATTACTGCTGACTTCACTAGAAGAGTCTAATAACCCTAGGGCCCCACAACTGCGAGGACTTTAACCCTTGATCAATAGGAGGGTTACCCACAATGACTTGACATGACTTGTTTACATTATAGAAACTCCCAATCAGAACATTGGGGCATGACATGACTCAATTACATTATAGACACTTCTTGGAGTAAACATCAAGGTACAATATATAATATATACAAGTGAATAGATTCCGAAGTTACAATTACATCAACATCTTTTTCAATGTAGGTGTAATATTCTTACTAGTGGATAGTTAAATTTTGAAAACTAAACTTAAATTACTTAAACACTATGAAACAAAAATACTATTCGATTTCATACTTTCTTATTAAAGTAATATTTAATAACTAGTTGTTGTCTCTCACATTAAGTATCACCTCAACCTTTAAATGGTCGACCAATATTTATACCCTTGAAACAATAAATCAGAATAAGTTATTTCCTCTTTGAAACACAAGTTGAAAGTGATATGGATAATTTATTCTCTTCTTATAGTGCACAACAAGGTTGTCTAGATAAGTCTCAAATTCAATGATAGGAGGAACTTAGGGGTTTAATGGGATGGTAGGAAAAATATATTTTGTTTTCTCTTCAGCATATAGACCATACTTGTCCAAAGGGAGCATAGGGTCATTAACGTCCTCACCCAAGGCTGACGAGGACACATCATGCTCCATACTTTCAAGCTCTGGTAGGGAAGATGTTCTATAATGCAGATTCTTCCAATTCCTTTTAGGACAAATCATGGTTTCCACAACCGCTTCATCCGGAGGAAAATTCATTGTTGATACAATCATGTAAAAATGTTGAGTGGACCACTAAAGAATGCGATACCATGGGATCTCCCTCCTCTCTTTCTTAAGAGTAAATCTCATGGTCTACAATGGTTTCATATGAACCTTGAAAATTGAAATTTGTTATAAACTACAACATATCAATTCCAATGCATGTACTTCCTTCACCTGAATCAAGTGGAGAAGGAAGAGTCCACGGGTCACTCAAATACAAAGTACGAAATGGGACGAGACTCAACAATTGGAAAATGTCACCGAAAGTGGAATAATTTTTTTTTAAAGGTTCCCATAATTGTCGGATGCATACCAACACGAAATTTCTCAACTGGAGGTTGAGAATTCTTAATAAATACGGATGTAGGTCGCGATGATGTAGAGTAACTAGAATTAGTGAAGGATATTTGATCGATCGTCGTAATTCTTCCTTCGCGAGGAAATGAGAAAACATAGAAGACAGATGATATGATAGGCTTCATCGCATAAATCCAGTTCTGACTCAATGAAATGTTGTAGTTAAGGTGTGCATCAACAACCTTGTCCTTGATTGGCACAATATTCCCTCCGAACTAGACCTAAAGAGAATGAATAATTCCATGTGGTCTAAATGAGTTTCCATCAAATGTTGTCAACATAGTTATAGATTGAGATAACTGGGAGACCCAAGACCCTTCCAACAAGACAAAGATGTGAATGGTGTTGAACTTCCTTCATCAATAACCGTGCATTTGATGGAATTGTTTAGACACTCCACATATAATTGAAAATCCACATGGAATGTAAATCGAGGCTTTATATCAATCATCCCAAACTTGATCATACTTGGGCTACTTAAATCATCAGCTCCAGAATCATCCAATAAGGTGTTCCTCTATGTAGGACACGTCTAGATAACTTCCAAAGATAACATTGAACACGATGTTTTGACCAGATCCTCTGTAATAGAATAGTTATGGGTAGCTCGGGCATTATTATTTTGCTAAAAGTTCTTAAGGACCCCTTTTGGCACACATGGTATAGAGTAAGGATTATCAATCTGTAATGAGATCTCAGGAGGCGGGGTCTCTTTCCTCGAAGTCAGTTACAAAGGGCCATAATAACATGAACATGTAGAAACATGGATAATAGACAACATATTAATGCAACCATCAGCACCATCATGGGTTGGAGGGTTTTGAATCCCAACATACTCACTTCTAAAATTCAAGGTAGTCCAAGTCGTGTTCTGGTTGTGAGGAAGGGGATTTGTTAGTAAAGCTGGGTTATGTGCAATGAAATTTGAAGCTTCATTGATCCTATGTAACAAGTGTGTAAGGTGATATCCTGCACAAAGTTTACAAGTGAATTTGACCTTGCATTTAGGATCCTTGCCGCGACCAACATTGTGGTTTTTCTGGTCATTATATAGATTTTCCCTATCATTATTCCCACCCCTATGATTTTTCTTCTGTTTTTATTCCCTCGTTGTTGTTGGCTATCCTTTTTTTTTCAACGAATTCACAGAATGTACATCCATTGATTCGGTGGGGTTGGACAAAGTCGTAGCTTGTTTGGTCGTAGACTGATTAATGTATTTTTTTTCATTTGATCTATAACCTAGTCCACAACTTTCGCACTCGTAGATGAAACAATACCATTCCCATCTGGCTCGGGTTTAAACTTGGGGTCATGATTTGACCTCAGTGCATGAGGAATGATCTCATAAAGGATCCCAGATTGAGCATAACTGAGATCTAATTGTTAATCTTGGAAAATGACATGTTTCTTGGTAGCCGCTCTAGATGTTCAAACATCATTCACAATATAAGGAAATAACGACTTAAAGACCCACTCCAATAGGAATTAAGGTGGAACGTTGGCCTTAA
Organism: Pseudotsuga menziesii; assembly: GCA_001517045.1. Taxonomy (NCBI): domain Eukaryota; kingdom Viridiplantae; phylum Streptophyta; class Pinopsida; order Pinales; family Pinaceae; genus Pseudotsuga; species Pseudotsuga menziesii. The sequence goes on from LPNX010515239.1 coordinate 309,024, forward strand.
TCAATCACTTTCATCTACTCCACTACTGAATATGCTGAAAAAAGTGGGTAGCCTTATCTTGCTGAATAGTCAACAAGAGTTTTGTGTCACCTTCATAACAAACCAGTAACTAAAAGTGATTAAGGAATACCATGGAAAAATAATTAAAAATCAGGTATGTTCCTTCGAGAAACTCTATATACCATTTTGTAGTTGGACTTGTAAGGATGTGTTGAAATAGTATCAATCAAACATAATCATGATTTAATGAATTCAAAAAGTACCAAAGATAAAAATTCATAACAAGATCTTTAGGATCATGATTTTTTTCTTTTTTCAATAAACTATTTTGACAATAATATTTCTTCTATAAAAGCATGTATAAAAGCATGATTCAAATAATATATATAATATATAACAACAAGATAAAAAATACAAGACAGAAAATGTTACATATAAAGATTGTTTTAATTTAAGTCAAGATTATATTTAGCTTAAAAATGTAAGCCTCCATAAAGAATTAAAGAGATGTCATTTTCTAACTTTTTGCGAGAATTATAATGAAACAAGTGCAATAGTTGCAAAGCAGCTAGTCTGTGCCTTAGCATTATACATATTTTTTTTGTTTTATTGTTTAATTAATTATAAGTAATGAGTACTATAAAAAACTTTAAATGTTTATTTTCCGATGCTAAATTAATTATTGGATTATGTACACTGGTTGTGATATACAACCATTATATATATATATATAGGTTTTTTCATCATAATTCCTTTAAAAAAATCATTAATTCTTGTTAAAAAAACTTATTAAATACAAAAAATACTTTAAATAATCTTTTCATAATTTAAAACATTAAATATTAAAACCTGTTTATATAAAAATGAAAAATTAACATAACATCAACCAATTTAATATATTTTTTTAATTTTTTAATTGAATTAATACAATTTAGTAAAACATGTTGTTGATATATAAAAGTAATACATTTATACAACATAAACAAATTATTACTAGTCAATATTTTTGTAATTCTTTAATTTAAATAAATTATTTAGTAAAGCATATAATGTTGCATTTCTTTATCTAATAAAGCATATAATTAAAGTCAAAATTATTGTTTGACTTATAAATATTATTATTATAAGTTGTTTAAATAACATTTAAAAAAAGGGTGTTTTAGATTTTTTTAAATTATAGTTTGGTGCTAAAAAATTAAGAAAAAAATAGTATAAAAAAATCAAGTATGAATAACTACTTAAATAAAAGTAATATATTTATTAGTTAATATTAATTTTAGTTCTTAAATTGAAATAATATATTTAAAAAATATGTAAAATTTGTAATTTATATTTAATTTATTTACTAATTTTATAATCTATAACATTTGAGAAAATTAAATATGAATAATTATTAATATAAAAGTAATATATTTCTTAATTTTAATATTATTTTTAATTCATTACTTGAAATGATATATTTAATAAAATATGTAATATATTGTTAATATTAATTTTAAGTTTTTATTTGAAATAATATATTATTAAAATAGGTAAATTTTATATTATTTATTTATTTAATTGTTCGATTTTATAATAAAAATAAAAAATTATTATTATAAATTGTTAGGTGATACATTATAAGTTTTTTGAATCAATTTTAAAATATGTATTTTTTTTATAATGTTATTCTTTTCATCAATATTAAATAGTTTTTTTTTAACATCATGTTAATAAAGAATATGTATATATTTTAGTCCTAGAATAAATAATTAATAAATAATTAGTATAATAAATAGACAAAATCCTTTTATCTATCTATTTCAAAATATAATTTTAATGATAAAATTTTACATATACATAATATAGATATTTTTTCTTTGCTAAACACATTTGACCAACATTATTGAAGTTTACAAGTCCAAACATCTATTAAAATAAGACATATTAGATAGGTTGTTTATGCATTGGAACAATGTATCTTTATATAGAGAACCATAATTTTAACATTTCTTCAACTAAAGACATAATCCTCACAAGAAAGTGTACAAAATTTGAAACAAGTGTACAAACGTCTATTTTTCACATGCATATGTGAATCCCTTTGCTAACATTTTTTTTTTCCTAAGAAAAAATTCGTAAATATTTTATTCACATTCAGGAGATGGCCCAAAAGGTCCATTATTCAAAAACCAACTATGTAGTTGTCATTACATACCGATATTTGCCTCAAGAAGAGCACAGAATACCATTATCATATCCAAAATCTGATCCAACAGTAAAGTTGTCAATACATACAAGAAAAATACCTCATAAAGAGCATGATGTTTACCATTAGTTTTCTGCATAAAACCATCAAGACTGGTCATAGCAGAATTTTTTTCATCATTCCTGATAAATCAGGTCAGATCAACTGTAAACGAAGGTGATCACAAGCAAAAACAGCCCATAGCATAACTAGCTGGCTGAGATAGTCTCAACAAGCAAGAACTGTAATCAAATGCTGGAAAAAAACACAGCAGCTAATAAAAAGGCCTTCCATGCCATCCAATGAAGAAATATCATATCTATTTCAGTATCAAATAAGAGGCCAATCAGCCCACATGTCATACTCTCAGTATTTTTGCTTGAAAATCACCAGTGGCAAGATGAAGCATATAAAAATCAGCCAGAACATCATATCCAGGATGGAGCCAAATAAAAAGGAAACTGATCACTTCATTTGATCCAGAAATGCCCAAGCATTAAAATCGCCATAGAAACCAGCAAGGTATTCACAAGAAACTATTAGCAAAAAAAAAACTAAATGCATGAATCCATCATAAAAAACAGTCATACACCTATAGATCAAGAACTCACAAAACCATTTTAGAAAACCTGAAAGGTTTCCACCATTGTTGCGCCTCTCTGTTCACAGATACTCCAAGATCCTTCAAGAATGTTGCCACCTGCTTTAGCCAAAGTATCTGCTTTGTAGTTTTGTTCCCTATAAATGTGTTTGAAAGACACATAAGCAAGACTGTCAGCTACACAATGAACATCTTGAAGAATCATGGCTAATTCAGTATTTAGTAATCGATATTTACCAGATGCCTAGTTTACGACTAACTGGGAATCCCCAAATACTTGAATTTTATCCAAATTATGCTGCCTAGTCAGCCTAAGAAGAAGCTTAAGTGCACATAATTCTGCATAATTATTAGTGCCCAAGCCTAATTCTGCTTTGAAAGTAACATACTGGATATAAGATATGAACAGAATACCACCAGCCCCATAAATCATTGGGTCCCCAGCTGCAGATCCATCAAAGTAACCCCATGCATAATTTATATCAATATCTTCCACAAAAATTGATCTGATAGAGACCACAGGTAAAGACTGTGGTAAATTCTTTATCATACCCAAACTGTAGCTTGATACCTGTGCAGGGGTTGTGACAAGATCCTCAAAACAAGACCTATTTCTTGCTCTCCAAATAAACAAGAGTACAGTGATAGGTAAAGATTTGATAAGAACCACATCTGAAATAAAGCACGAGTTTTTAAAACAAGTAGACAGGGAATCTCCATACCATAAATTATTAAGTTTCAAATGATCCTCAATAATTGACCAAACTGATTGAGTAAAAGTGCACTCCACAACAATATGAAAATTGGATTCACAGCTCTGTTTGCATAAAAAACACCTTCTAGGACCTTCTCTACCCCTAGTACAGAGAACATCCCAGGTCAATGCTTTACCAGAGAGAAGAAGCCAACTAAATTTTTTTGTTTTTAGTGGACACTTCATCTTCCAGATGACCTTCCACCACCAGATCGAATCCACTTCTCTATTCATAAGCTCATCATAACCCTCTTTAGGAGAATACGTGCCAGTTTTAGATAAGTTCCAGAAAAGGCAATCAGCCCTTTGCTAACACATATGAGCTATATTGTTCACATGATAATGCGAATCCTTTTTGTAACGTACCTATATAAACTTAGTGCCATTAGGTGTGAAAATGGCAGAATTTTCACTTTACTGCTACTACACAGTGAATCAATCATGTTAGTGTCAGATGAAACATGTTCAATTTAATTCAATAGGGCCAAACTGCATGGATGGTAAAACAGTCATTCGACGACTTACATCCTCTCTCCTTGTCAGAAAAAGAATCAGTCATGCAATCTCCAATCAATTTACTACATCTTTTGTTGATAACATAAAAGTCTTGGGGTCAGATTGCAATCATGCCCTAACTAACTATGTTTGATATCAATAAAGAACCACTTATAGGGATCTCTCGGTTATCTTCTAAGGTCTCCAATGTACTCTGCATTAGATCCTTGATGATGTAGGAACAATAAAGGATTTTATTTAAGGAAACGTGCTAACATATCGACAAGTTTACAATGATCCGCTCATCTTAAATGTATGGGTTGTAGAATCAAATAATCATGTCCACCCACAAAGTGTAAACTATTTGCCTTCAAATAGTATGACATTAATCATTTGAGCCTCTTTATTACTAGTTATGCTTTGTTACTGGACAAGTCTTTACGTTATGTTATGTACCAATATGTATCTATGTAAAACAGTTGAAGGATAACCTTCCTCAAGAGCCATGTATGCTCAATTATTCATTTCATTTAATATACAAGATAATGTTAATCTAACTTCAATGCCCAAGTGAAGAAATATACGAAACCTAATTTTTTTTTTATTTGCATCATCTTAGGCAAGAGTTCTAAATCTTCTATCTAGATTTTAAGGCTCATCAGGAGTTATTGCCAAGTATGTACATTTTAACCTTACTTATTTTTTCTAAAGAAAGGAAGTAGAGAGGTGAAAGTACAGCATTCCATCTCAGCAAGCAAAGGTATTAAACTCAGAGCATTGTATGACATTGCATTATCTCAAAACTTAAGTTGACACAAGATGCATGCTAACATGTACAATTCAAGCATTTGCAAAGAATAATAAAAACCAGTAACTTATACATAATCAATCATTCCTTAGACATATTTGTTGAAGGCATATGACCATCATTAATGGAAAACTTGTACAAATCAACATCAATGTAAAATATCAGACCAGAACAATCATAAAAAGTGCAAGCACAGGAAAACGTATGATAAAGGCACCTATATACGTGGTTCACCCAATCCATGGGCTACGTCCACCAAAACTAGTCACATCCTGTGACATTCATTTCATTAAAAATAAATGAGTTACAATACGCAACCTTATTGTTGCCATATTTCCTCACTCTATGAGCGAGAGTACTTTAATTCCATTTCTACTAAGACTTGTACTTTCATTACACTCATATTTTCTTTCAAGATATAATGATAAACCTCACACATGGGCAATAGTTCAAAGTCTTTTTGAAAAACATCTTCCAGTTAGTTGTTCCGAGGGGGGAGGGGTGCTTATTTTTTGTTTCTTACCATAGTAAAGACATTCTACAACATAACCTGATAAACATATTGGGAATGGAAGGACACACTACCTCCCTGAGTTTTTCCTAGTATAAACCTTACTTCCCTCCAATCGTGAACTCAAAGTCACAATAAAATTATTTGGTATTAAAGGTGAGGCTGTTTGTCTCTCTAAGAGAACAAAGATACGGTGAAGAGCATACTGAGTAATTTACTAAAGGTATTGAAGAGGCATTGGACCAACCACATGCCTAAACAAGGTTTCCATCTTCAACCCTCTCGGCACATAACTTAAAATGGCGAGGAAGCAACTTCTCGTAGTATTACTTAACCCCTGATCCTTTTGTAAACCTTAATATAATCTTTAAACATACTACTTTTATATGGAGGTAAACCCTTAACAAAATAAAATATTTACACAAAACAAGTTATCGGGAGCCTTATAACATCACCAGAAGGTTTCCCAAGGACAGAGTCGGCTCATTCTTATCTCATTAACTAAAGTTAATGGAATACCAAACATGGATAAAATTTGTCATACCCCCTCGTCTCTGGTTGTAAATGAAAACGATGGAGCTACGCTCACCATCCAACAAAACAAGGGAAAACAACTCGTAGGAAACCACGTACACCCACTGGAGCTGAAAACGTAGGCAAAAAAAATACATAAAGAAAGGCAAACCTGAATTTGAAACACCAACCACACGACAAGGGTTATTCTGCAAAGTTGCAAAGGAAACACATGACCACCCTCAAACCTAAAACCGAATCCCAATCGACAGCATAGGATTCTCCATGATTTCTTAGAAGAGGCGTTGGTGGCACTCAACAGCAAAATTTATAGATCATAAGCAAAAACAAGCAAAATCTATTTACCGGATTACAACTATGTAGTGATGAAGGAGTCGAGACACCTTCTAGTTATTGGATCTTAGATCCATGAATTTGGTTTTCAGAATCCAAATACAAAAATGCAAATGCACAGGAAAAATCGTTGATAGAAAAAGGGGTCCGTTCGATAAGGCTAGGGTTAGGAAAGATTCTACCTTTCATCCCACTTCCGCCCACCTAGGTTGAGATTTCTGGACCATTGTGGATCGCTACGCAACTCCTCCAGAGGGGGTTTTTCCCTTTTTTATTTTTCCTTTCATATCTCTTGCACAACCTATGTAATGGAGCCGAGCACGTCTTGTTCTAGAAGGCCGCGGCCCCACACAGAACGCAGCTTCTCTCTCGACCACAGTCTTTCCCTAATTGCAGGCTTCTCCTCTCCCAGATGATAACGATTGACACCCATTTATGAAATGGGAAAGACGCTAAGCAAGTTCTATCGGCATCATTGCCAGGAAGCTTCCCCCTTTTTCTTTTGATAGGAGAAAAATAGTGATTTAAAAGACCCAACCCTAGACATTTCCTCCCTGGTCGGCATGTTTTCCTCTTAATTCTTCCATAATTACCTTGGCTGTAATTACTCTACATACAATTACTGTTGCAATTGACCCAGAGGGTTTTTACGTTATAAACTCCTGTATTTTAGGGTGACCGTTTTATGTTCTTATATAATGGCCAGAAATGTCAAATGCAGACATCATTTATTTTCCTACCCTCACGCCGAACCATTCCTTCTGTCAAGCCATGCACAAAAGGAATAAGAATTTAAGAGTCTTTACTGGAGAATTTAATCCCAGAAATGTCAAATGCAGACATCATTTATTTTCCTACCCTCACGCCGAACCATTCCTTCTGTCAAGCCATGCGCAAAAGGAATAAGAATTTAAGAGTCTTTGCTGGAGAATTTAATCCCAGAAATGTCAAATGCAGACATCATTTTCTTTCCTACCCTCACGCCGCACCATTCCTTCTGTCAAGCCATGCGCAAAAGGAATAAGAATTTAAGAGTCTTTGCCGGAGAATTTAATCCTCCCTCCTCATATAATAAAATATACACGTAATAATAATAATAAGTGAATTGAGTAATTTTAGGTCGAAAAGACTTAATCCCTTGTTATGCCCAAAAGGAATTAGTCCATCATTCAAAATAATTATTCTCGTCCTTTTATACCAAGACTTAATGTCTACAAGGATTTAATCTGTCATTTTAGACTTTATAATAATTCATGTACTTCTATATCAAGACTTAATGTCTGAAAAGGAATTAATACGTCATTGTAGACTTTATAATAATTCATGTCTTTTTGTATCAAGACTTAATGTCTAAAAATGAATTAATACGTCATTTTTGACTTTATAATAATTCATGTCCTTTTTATCAAAACATAGTGTCTAAAAATGAATTAATACGTCATTTTAGACTTTACAATAATTCATGTCCTTTTGTATCAAGAATTAATGTCTAAAAAAGAATTAATACGTCATTTTAGACTTTATAATAATTCATGTCCTTTTGTATCAAGACTTCATGGCTTAAAAAAAATTAATACGTCATTTTAGACTTTATAATAATTCATGCCCTTTTGTATCAAGACTTAATGTCTAAAAAGGAATTAATACGTCATTTTATACTTTATAATAATTCTTGTCCTTTTGTTTAATAAATAGATAGTTATTTATTATAAATATATGAGCACATATGTTTATAATTTTTCTAACCCCTCTTTTTTCGATCCCTTAGTGGAATCCATTCGACATCCTAGTTCATGAAGCACATATGTTTGTCAGCCCCCACCCCTCCCCCCCATGTGTTATTAATTTTCTCCTAACAAACTTTTGCAGGAGACTAGGGTTTTCCACTTACGCTTTCCTCTTTTGGGTTGCGTACAGCAAGAATATTGTGGCTCCAAAACCATTCAGTTTTTGTCGTAGTGGATTTTATTTACCCATCTTTAGTTGTGTCGAAGGTCTCCTAAGTTTATCACTTAAGTCATTAAATCATATAGTTTTCCCAATTTTATTCTTGTTGGGGCCTTGGCCTTGAGCTCCTCACCAAGACAAATACAATAAACATTTTTTTACAACCAAATTTACGTAGGGGTATGAAAGCGGTACATTACATCCTCCCCCCCTTAAAAATAACACCGTCCTTGGTGTTTCTTATTTTGAGCCAATTTACTTCTTTCCATGAGTCATCTTTCTTGCTTTGTCTATTCTGTTCTGATCTTTGTCGGTCTTTCATGTTTCTTTTCAAGTTGTTGTCGTTCAAGACCTACAACTTCTTGCACAAGGTTTAGGTTTAGCCCAAATTTTCTTCAGTACAACATGTATAAAATTTGTAATTCAACTAAACATATGCCATAGATTCTTTTGCACTGTATTAATCTGCAATTTTTCTAGTGTTCCTTTATGCCATAATATCCATTCATTTTCATAAATCAATTTATTCTTCAATAAAACATGATTACTACCCTATTTTCGTTGGTTTTATCTCCAACATTGGGTCAATTAGGTCATCCTTTACCTAAGGAACCATTTCCTTACCTTACACATTAAGCAATGTAACAGTATTTTGGAAAAGTCATTTAACATGTTTTTATGTTCGTTATGTTTTTCCAAACTCCCTTTGAGTTTCTTTCCCTTTTTCTGGTGTGGACTTACAATAATTCTGAGGTTACTCTCCTCAGTGACATCAAACATCATCCTATCTTTCCAGATGTCCAATTTTTTTTTTCCTAGGTATTTTTCCACACCATATGCCTAACACCAATGTGCTCACACGACAATCACATACCTAACACCATTGTGCTCTTGCAGCATATATGCCTAACACCAGTGTGCTCATGCGGCAATCACTTACCTAACACCACGGTGCTCCCGCAGCATCCCAAAATTTTTCCTTGTTCGTATTTGTACAAATTGTTTTAACCTTGATTATTGCAACGTACATTCCATGGTGCTTTCATGACTTTATTTTAATTCATGTCCCGGTTCATGAATCAACTACATAGTCAGTCAAAGCATTCATTGATAACCCAAAATTGCAAAAATCAATTATCATAATTTGCATCGATTTTTTTTTTTAATCGTCATTCACGAGTTACATATCCTCGTAAACAAAACAAAAAGAAATTACTCCTTACTCCTTTTTCTGAGTAATTGAGTGCAACTTACATAGACAGGTAGATTTATATACCATAATGTACGTCGATGTAGCAATGGTCATAATCTCGGTGAAGCCTGCAATGTTAGTATGCAACAACATCATCAACAGTTAGCCCTTGTTTATAAAAAAATCGAGGTTTGACAATTATATTAAGTAAAACAACACCCATACTCAACCTCCTTATCTATGGCAACAAATATTTTCTAATGGTCGGCTCCAACCGATAGTGTTCCTGGCCTATCCTGCCATGTTAGCTTGTAACATTATACATCATTCATCAACTTATTTATTTTTAACATCAATATCTTTAGATAATAAAATCCATATAAGCTCTAAAATTCCAATCTTAACATCATCCAGGAAACAATAATGTTATCAAATTCTTAATGGTTTTAATCACAATATTACCAACAAGATCCTTCAAGCTAGCACTAGAACCAATTCTAGGGTTGCTAGAATCTACAAATAGACATATGATAGCAATCCAAAAATTAGTCCAGTTGTCTACTAGATCAATACCCAAAATGAAAGCACCATCCATGGCTAATCAAAACATAAGTTAGTTCAAGATCAAAACTCAAATCCAAACACAGGAACCGATTCTAGGACATTCACCTTTAAGAGCAATTATGAAGCTGGTACTTGTAACTATACAAAAACTTTTCAGTATGTATAACATCATTCACCAATATCCACAGTAGCCCTAGTGAGGTCAACACGGATCAAGAAGTACGTTCGCCATTCTATTTAAGGGTTTCCAACGCTCAATCCAGCAATGTCATGATCCATAAAGAGATACGGTTTGACTTGTACTTATATTTGTTACTTTAGTGAACAAGCAATAGGTTTAAAAAAAAACAAAATCTTCAAAACCTCTATTAATGGATTTATAACCACAAAAATCGTTATCAACTTTCAAACCTTCATTTTACTACCATTGTCAAGAAATGAGTCAAACATTCTTTAAGTATTAAATGAAATTCTTGGTATTCAAATCGCAAGGGAGGGGATTAAGTATGAAGAGAAAAACTTTCCAAAAATAAGATTCCAATTAATATAGTTTTAGCAACACATTTAGAATTGATACCTAATTAAGTTTGGAATCCAAATAAGGATTTCGATCTCCATACTCAACCACAAGGTCAATGGATCAATAGTAATTCCAAATGTTATCAACCAAATTCAAATAGGCAATGAAATCAGATCTGAAACAAATGATATGAATGTTAAGTGCAAAGTGGTTTGGAGGACTCACGGCATTCACTTTCAGTGCTCAATGATTTAGATACAGAGCAATTATTCAATGATGTTAATGCCCAAAGAGATTACATAAGAAACAACCTTTTGAGGTAAGATAAGCCTAGTTTCATATGTGTGACATGGTTGCCATACAACCACCCAACATGTTATGATGAGTAGATCATCCTTATGATTTTGTGCAAATTATTTGTTCATGGTTTGTATGACACCACAAGGGTAAAGAGGTGCTTCAAACGTTAGTATTTATAACGTCTATTTAATAAAGTTTGTACTTGTATAGTCTTGACAATACAACATATGTTTTTATCATAGCTTAACTTGTGCTCAAATCTTTTTACTATGCGTGGCTAAATAGTCACTCCTAAAGGGTCATCTCATCAGGTTTCCCTTTCAATGCTACTTTTTAACAACATTATTTACTGTGTTTTACATTGTAAACTATCACAATTTTTCCACATAGAATTATTTTAACATATATCAAGTCATTAGCATCCAATTCATCTACGAATTCCAACCCCACATTACTATTATAATATGAACTACTATATTACCTTCATCAACCATGAGTTTTTCCAAGAAGACTTCTAAACCTCAGTAAATTTTATTGGTGCAACTCAAAATAGAGACAAAGCAATCGTCTTAGCTATTTGTAAACATATTCATAAGTGAGCAAGAGAATAACCAGATACCTGTGTACTTACATGCTCGGGTCTCACATTGAACTGACCAGGTATTCGGTCGTCTTCGTTGTGATTTTGAGCTAATGTTCCAGCCTCCCATGCACAACTCCAAGGTCACTAGACATCTAGTTCCAAAGTAAAACATGTAGGAACGTTTCAAGCCCAATTAGGCCCAAGTGTTTCAACTTTGGCTCTGATACCATATGTAACGTACCTGTATAACCTTAGTGCCATTAGATGTGAAAATGGCAAAATTTTCACTTTACTGCTACTACATAGTGAATCAATCATGTTAGTGTTAGATGAAACATATTAATTTAATTCAATAGCACCAAACTGCATGCATGGTAAAACAGTCTTTTGACGACTTACATCCGCTCTCCTTGTCAGAAAAAAAAAAATCAGTCATGCAATCTCCAATCAATTTACTTCATGTTTTGTTGATAACATAAAAGTCTTGGGGTCAGATTGCAATCATGCTCTAACCGACTATGTTTGATCTGAATAAAGAACCACTTATAGGGATCTCTCAGTTATCTTCTAAGGTCTCTAATGTACTCTGCATTAGATCCTTGATGATGTAGGAAAAATAAAGGATTTTATTTAAGGAAACGTGCTAACATATCAACAAGTTTACAATGATCCGCTAATCTTAAATGTATGGGTTGTAGAATCAAATAATCATGTCCACCCACAAAGTGTAAACTATTTTCCTTCAAATAGTATGCCATTAATCATTTGAACCTCTTTATTACTAGCTATGCTTTGTTACTGGACAAGTCTTTACGTTATGTTACGTACCAATATGTATCTATGTAAAACAGTTGAAGAATAACCCTCCTCAAGAGCCATGTATGCTCAATTATTTATATCATTTAATATAGAAGATAATGTTAATCTAACTTCAATGCCCAAGTGAAGAAATATACGAAACCTAACTTTGTTTTTTATTTGCATCATCTTAGGCAAGAGTTCTAAATCTTCTATCCATATTTTAAGGCTCATCAGGAGTTATTTCCAAGTATGTACATTTTAACCTTACTTATTTTTTCTGAAGAAAGGAAATAGAGAGGTGAAAGTACAGGATTCTATCTCAGCAACCAAAGGTATTAAACTTAGAGCATTGTATGACACTGCATATATCTCAAAACTTAATTTGACACAAGATGCATGCTAACATGTACAATTCAAGCATTTGCAAAGAATAATAAAAACCGGTAAGTTATACATAATCAATCATTCCTTAGACATCTTTGTTGAAGGCATATGACCATCATTAATGGAAAACTTGTACAAATCAACATCAATGTAAAATATCAGACCAGAATAATCATAAAAAGTGCAAGCATAGGAAAACACATGATAAAGGCACCTATATATGTGGTTCACCCAATCCATGGGCTACGTCCACCAAAACTAGTCACATCCTGTGACATTCATTTCATTAAAAATAAATGAGTTACAATCCGCAACCTTATTTTTTCCATATTTCCTCACTCTATGAGCGAGAGTACATTAATTCCATTTCTACTAAGACTTGTACTTTCATTACCCTGATATTTTCTTTCAAGATATAATCATAACCCTCGCACATGGGCAATAGTTCAAAGTCTTTTTGAAAAACATCTTCGAGTTAGTTGTTTCGAGGGGGGAGGGGTGCTTATTTTCTGTTTCTTACCATACTAAAGACATTCTACAACATAACCTGATAAACATATCGAGAATGGAAGGACACGCTACCTCCCAGAGTTTTTCCCAGTATAAATCTTACTTATCTCCAATCGCGGACTCAAAGTCACAATAAAATTATTCGGTATGGAAGGTATTTGAGGCTGTTTGTCTCTCTAAGAGAACAACAATACGGTGAAGAGAATACTCAGTAATTTACTAAAGGTAGAGATGTGGCGCGAGTAGGCCACTAAAAAAAAAGGTACAGGAAGAGGCATTGGACCAACCACATGCCTGAACAAGGTTTCCATCTTCAACCCTCTCGTCACATAACTTAAAATCGCTAGCAGGAAACTTCTCGTAGTATTACTTAACCCCTGATCCTTTTGTAAACCTTAATATAATCTTTAAACATACTACTTTTATAAGGAGGTAAACCCTTAACAAAATAAAATATTTACACAAAACAAGTTATCATGAGCCTTATAACATCACCAGAAGGTTTCCCAAGGACAGAGTCGGCTCATTCTTATCTCATTAACTAAAGTTAATGGAATACCAAACATGGATAAAATTTGTCATACCCCCTCGTCTCTAGTTGTAAAGGAAAATGATGGAGCTACGCTCACCATCCAACAAAGCAAGGGAAAACAACTTGCAGGAAACCACGTACACCCACTGAAGCTGAAAACGCAGGCAAAAAAAATACATAAAGAAAGGAAAACCTGAATTTGAAACACCAACCACACGACAAGGGTTATTATGCAAAGTTGCAAAGGAAACGTGTGACCACCCTCAAATCTAAAATTGAATCCCAATTGACAGCACAGGATTGTCCATGATTTCTTAGAAGAGGTGTTGGTGGCACTCAATAGCAAAATTTACAGATCATAAGAAAAAACAAGCAAAATCTGTTTAATGGATTACAACTATGCAATGATGAAGGAGTCGAGACACCTTCCAGTTATTGGATCTTAGATCCATGAGTTTGGTTTTCAGAATCCAAATACAACAATGCAAATGCATGGGACAAATCATTTATAGAAAAAGGGGTCCTTTCAATAAGGCCGGGGTTAGGCAAGATTCTACCTTTCATCCCAGTTCCACCCACCTAGGTCGAGATTTCTGGACCGTTGTGGATCGCTGTGCAACTCTTCAAGAGGGGGTTTTCCCCTTTTTTATTTTTCCTTTCGTATCTCTTGCATAGCCTATGTAATGGAGCCGAGCATGTCTTGTTCCAAAAGGTCGCGGCCCCACACAGAATGTAGCTTCTCTCTCGACCATAGTCTTTCCCTAATCGTAGGCTTCTCCTCTCCCAGATGATAACGATTGACACCCATTTATGAAATGGGAAAGACGCTAAGCAAGTTCTACCAGCGTCCTTGCCAGGAAGCTTCCCCCTTTTTCTTTTGACAGGAGAAAAATAGTGATTTAAAAGACCCAACCCTAGACATTCCCTCTCTGGTCGGCATGTTTTCCTCTTAATTCTGCCATAATTACCTTGGTTGTAATTACTCTACATACAATTACTGTTGCAATTGACCCAGAGGGTTTTTACGTTATAAACTCCTGTATTTTAGGGTGACCGTTTTATGTTCTTATATAATGGCCAGAAATGTCAAATGTAGACATCATTTATTTTTCCTACCCTCACGCTGAACCATTCCTTCTGTCAAGCCATGCACAAAAGGAATAAGAATTTAAGAGTCTTTGCTGGAGAATTTAATCCCAGAAATGTCAAATGTAGACATCATTTATTTTCCTACCCTCACGCAGAACCATTCCTTCTGTCAAGCCATGCACAAAAGGAATAAGAATTTAAGAGTCTTTGCTGGAGAATTTAGTCCCATAAATGTCAAATGTAGACATCATTTATTTTCCTACCCTCACGCCGAACCATTCCTTCTGTCAAGCCATGCGCAAAAGGAATAAGAATTTAAGAGTCTTTGCTGGAGAATTTAATCCCAGAAATGTCAAATGCAGACATCATTTATTTTCCTACCCTCACGCCAAACCATTCCTTCTGTCAAGCCATGCACAAAAGGAATAAGAATTTAGGAGTCTTTGCTGGAGAATTTAATCCTAGAAACGTCAAGTGCAGACATCATTTATTTTCCTACCCCCATACCGCACCATTCCTTCTGTCAAGCCATGCACAAAAGGAATAAGAATTTAAGAGTCTTTGCTGAAGAATTTAATCCTTCCTCCTCATATAATAAAATATACACGTAACAATAATAATAAGTGAATTGAGTAATTTTAGGTCGAAAAGGCTTAATCCCTTGTTATGCCCAAAAGGAATTAGTCCATCATTCAAAATAATTATTCTTGTCGTTTTATACCAAGACTTAATGTCTACAAGGATTTAATCCGTCATTTTAGACTTTATAATAATTCATGTCCTTTTATATCAAGACTTAATGTCTAAAAAGGAATTAATACGTCATTGTAGACTTTATAATAATTCATGTCCTTTTGTATCAAGACTTAATGTCTAAAAATGAATTAATACGTCATTTTTGACTTTATAATAATTCATGTCCTTTTGTATCAAGACTTAATGTATAAAAAAGAATTAATACGTCATTTTAGACTTTATAATAATTCATGTCCTTTTGTATGAAGACTTATTTTCTAAAAAAGAATTAATACGTCATTTTAGACTTTATAATAATTCATGTCCTTTTGTATCAAGACTTCATGTCTAAAAATGAATTAATACGTCATTTTAGACTTTATAATAATTCATGTCCTTTTGTATCAAGACTTAATGTCTAAAAAGGAATTAATACGTCATTTTAGACTTTATAATAATTCATGCCCTTTTGTTTAATAAATAGATAGTTATTTATTATAAATATATGAGCACCTATATTTATAATTTTTCTAACCCCTTTTTTTCGATCCCTTAGTGAAATCCATTCACCATCCTAGTTCATGAAGCACATATGTTTGTCAGCCCCCCCCATGTGTTATTAATTTTCTCCTAACAAACTTTTGCAGGAGACTAGGGTTTTTCACTTATGCTTTCCTCTTTCGTGTTGCGTATAGCAAGAATATTGTGGATCCAAAACCATTAAGTTTTTGTCGTAGTGGATTTTATTTACCCATCTTTAGTTGTGTCGAAGGTCTCCTAAGTTTATCACTTAGGTCATTAAATCATATAGTTTTCCCAGTTTTATTCTTGGTGGGGCCTTGGCCTTGAGCTCCTCACCAAGACAAATACAATAAACATTTTTTTACAACCCAATTTACGTAGGGGTATGCAAGCGGGACATTACACTTTTGCTAACATATATGAGCTATTGTAGATACAAAATTCCAATCACCCATAATTGACTAGATCTTCATATCAACAAATATCTATTGTTCACATGCATATACAAATCCCTTTACACATATGAGCTATTGTAGATGCAAAATTCTAATCTCCCATATTTGACTAGATATTCATAAGAGACAAAAACATTCGAAAAATGTTCTTGTACATGTAACAAAAATGTAGTTTCTCCATTTGTATTTGAAATTTTGTCAATATGATTCCTGCAATGCATAACAGAAAATCAAGTTTAAAAATGCATTTAGTATTTTGTAAAATCAAAATTCTAAAGAATTTGAAAAGCATAATAGTTTTATACATACCTATTTCATCGAATCTTCTGTTTGCACAATGTAATAAGTCTTTTATAATTTTGTCACTTCCTTCTTTATATCAAGAATTATATTTTCATAATTGATTGTAAACTCACCATCAATAAAAAATTCACGCAACATGTAGATAAAAACATATTTGTCTTTGAGATAGTCTTCATATGAGAGTGTAATCAAATCTAGGAATACCTTTTCTAAGATATCATCTCTCAGTACACATGACACTTTTGCATTCTCTGTACTAACAATGGTACAGTTCAACCGATGTAAATAGTTGGCAGGGCATTCAATGGCACATTTGGCACAACTTGCAATTGTACCTTGTATTGTTCTGAAATTTTCTATAGCTAAAGTGCATTTTGAACATGCAGGCAGAAATGGATTGGAATATATGTTTGCTACATGCAACGTGCCTTGAACCTATTTGACATTACACAGTGCTCTTTTTTAGTTGAAATCTATTTATGAAGGATATATGTTTGATATAATGTATGTTTATATAGTTGCAATATTTTACCTAAATTGTGGAGTTTAGCAATGCTATTAGATCATTCAATGGATTTTTTGCTTTTAGCAACGTGATGAACGTTGATTGCCCTATACATAATGTAGTTGGTTTTTCATCTTTCCATCTCAACGCATTTTTAAATAGGAAAATAGGGAACTCTTTCTTTAAAAGATGATGTTGAATTGAGTTGAACTCTGTTTCAAATGATGGATATAATTTTAACTGAAATTTAAGAAACAAACATATGTTAAAATTCTTTTTGATATTTATAGTAGAAAATAAAAGGGAGGAAGTTAAATTTTGCAAATTTAAATATGTAGAAATAGTCTTACCATTGCCTTGTCATTTTCTGAGTACCCATCTCTCATTTCAAGAACATGTTGTGTGCCCAATTTCTTTTCCGATGTGACAATTGCAGCAATTGCTCCGAGTGTATACTGCTCTGTTGTTGCTAGAAGTATTTTGATAGTTGTGTTTGGTATAAAAAAGTATTCTTCACAAATAGATTCAATGTTTTCTATGGTTGTATGGTGGTCAACTATCAATATACAGTCACAGTCACCGTGGTCATAATTAGTTTTAGGTGCAACTTTGAAATTTCTTACATGCATGCTTTTTCCTCGAGTAATTATTTCCTCATATTTGACAATCAGATTGCGAGGTGCATTTAAGGTAATAGTCATATCACCTTTTGCATTTGTTATATCTTCCCGTAAAAATGCATTTGTCATGTTTAGTTTGTCAAGCATTGCTTTATATTTAACTATTACGACTCCATCAAAGGAATCTCCTATTTTGCAGCTTGTTAACTCTCCAATAGTTATTGTATTCGGTGTCATTTATTTATGTCTATACAAAGAAATCAAGCACAAGTTAGGTTAAGTAAAAATGAAAGAAAATCTCTTTAAATTTGATTTAAAGATATTTACCTTTTCTCATATGCTTGTGATGCTTGTTTTTTTTTGTCATCTTCAATGTGTCTTTTCATGTTGCTATAAAAGACCTGTCACATAACACACCAATAAAGTAATGAAATTAGATTGGTTATGATGAAAGAAAAAAAGCATACGAATATTATTGTTTGAAATAAATAATCAAAAGCAAGGAAAGTTACCTTCAATTTGATTCAAGATCATATGGCATCACTTCAGGACATGTTCTATTAGAGATTATTATATGATATTCAGTTGATTCTATCACTTTGATTGTCATTGCATTGATTATTGTTCATAGATATTTAAATAAGAGAAAATTGTGTCATTGACTTAAATTAAATCCACGATAAGCTATAAACATCAAATTCACTAAACAAGTGGCATTAAACAACAAGGATAGTAATGTGCAAATGCAAAATTACAATTGTGAACATTGCATTGATGGAAATTTTTCTTAGAAGGAAAGTTATTCCGAAGGAAACAAATTTAAATTATATGCATTAAAGCATGGATCACATCGTGTTCAGTCTAATAAGCATCTAATACGTTGACTTCACAATGCTCAAAAGGTAGATTTGTCCATATGTGCTCAATTTGACTTTCTATTTTTGAAGTGAATTTGTTTGTTATCTCTTGCAAGTGTTGGGAATGCATGTACTCTTGTATTTCTTTGCTTCCTTGACTACTTACATGAATGTGTATGTTGAAATCACTGAGGATTATGAATATACAATCCCCATCAATAATTTGTTCCTTTTCCATTGAAATTGTTTCGATGATTGATGATACAGAAGCAAGTGGAGCATCATATATGCTCATTATAAAAAGGTGTCGTTGTGCAAATATTTTTGACATAACAAGCTCAACTTTGTGACTAGAAAAGTTTTTTGTTGAAATTATGGAAATGTTTTTATCTATACAAGAAAAAACACCATGCACAGAGTATGTTTTGTTAAAGTTATATTTCAAAAATCTGTTTTTCTTTGGTGGGAAATCTGTTCGTGTTTCTTGAAAACAGATAATCATACTATTCATAAGGTCTTCATCTTGTAGAATGTCATCAATGTGCGCATATAAACTACGTGTCTTCAAATTTACGATTGAAATTTTGTTGGAACATGTAATTGAACTATGCACATAATCCAATTTCCATGAACTATGTACAAGTAATCATTTCATTTCTGTTGTCAGTTTTTTGTTTACAGAAAAGTTTTGTTGTGATAACTTATGGACTAAAAATAATGAATCCATGGATTTAACTCATGACAACGCCGTGTATACTAATCCATGTGCCCTAATGTTGATTGGATTAAATGCAAGTCCATATAGTGTCAATCCTTGTGCTCTATGTATTGTTCTCGCACATGCTAGTTGTATAGGAAATTGTTTTCATATTGTAGTTTGGGTATTTCCTCTAGCACATGGTAATGGTTTGGAAACATGAAATATTGGTGTCCAACTTGGTGAAATATTGTCGTTATATAATTCATGGAACTTTTATCTTTGCATCTTTCCAACAGCTAGGTCAACAAACTCTATCCAAATAACATCCATTTCTTTTTTACCATACGAGTAAATTCTCATTGCTCCATCAGCACCATTAACAAGGCCATCTTCTATGTTGTAGTTTCTAGCATATAGTTCAACTAGAATGTTTCTCTTAACTAGAATTTTTTATGGCAATGTTGTTGTCTTCTCATAATCTAGAAAGTTTTCTTGATTGTTTGCAACTCCATCAATTGCTTGAAGAATAATTAATTCTTCATCAACTTGAGAAAGCATTTGTTCATTATGTCTTTGCACATCTTTTTTTTTGTAAAATAAATAGGGAATTAATGGATCTAGTGGAGGTGATCTATAACAATGATGATTTATGTATTCTATGTCCTCATCTGACTATTCATTCAATCTCATTTTTTTCAATATTCTTATAAAATTTTCATCTTTTTGATGCATTGGCATGTGCAATTCATAGCATTTTACCTTTTCTTGCCAAAAGTTGTAAGATGATTTTTGTTTGTTCAATATTGGGGTTTCAAATATCAGAGAGTCTTTGATTGGTTGTGCTTGATATAAGTCCCCACAAAATATCATGTTGGCATTTCCAAAATATGTTGTAGGGCTATGTTTTATTTCTCGTAATCGTTTGTCTATTTGGTACAATAATGTTGAACCAACAAGTGATGCTTCGTCAATTAGCACAACATGAAGTTGTTCATAGTGCTTTGTTATTGTATCCAACTTTTCATTACTAAGGGGTAGATATTCTGCTTTGTTAAAGGGCATGTAGAATGCAGAGTGTAGCATGACACCTCCTGCATTAAATGCTGCTTTTCCTGTATAAGTTGTTATGATTCATTTTAATTTAAGTGTGTCATATTCAATTCTACCATTGTACATGCACACAAGTGATTGGAAAAGTGCTATTGCAGTAAATTTTTTTCCAGTTCCTGCACCTCCTGTCAAGAACAAATGGATATGTTCGTTCGGTGCCTTTTTATTCTTAGTCAATATATCTTTCACTATAGCTTCTTGTTCTTTGTTCAATTTTCTTCTCATGTCAAAGAATGATATGTTGTCTAGTATATGTGGTTGTTTCACAATATAATACAGCCTATTAAATGACTTCTTTATTTTTTTCAAGTGTTGGAAATGTTGAATGTCAATGTAAATGTTGTATTGCTCATAGTCTTTATTGTGATTCAAGAGTATATCATTGGAAATTGATGCATATTCTTTAGTTGCATCTCTATTGAACACTTCATAATCTATGATTTCAAGCATGGTCGAGGCATCATCAATATCACCCCATGCTCTATTTGTAGAATACGTGAACTTTTGTTTATTTTGATGTATTATATCTTTCAAGCTTATGAAGGCATTTTTCCAAGTTGAGTATCATTGTCTAAAGATGTTTTCATCAAATCTATATGGGGCGTATACCATTAATTATTCTCTATAATAGTTATTTGGGCCTTTATTTTCACTATATTTCACAAACTAATGATATATAGACCATCGTTATTTCCTCTTTTCTTTCCTTTTTCTGTATAGCTGGACGTGAATTTTGCTAAGCGTACATGCTCAATGGTTGTTGGGCGTTGTAGATAGTACTCAATGATCGATGCACATATGATGTCTTCTAAATTGTCTGGTTGTTGTTGCAAGTCTTTTGTTTTTTTCAAAATAAATGCGCGTTGGTCTTTTGGTGAAGTATTAATAAATATACATTTTCTTGAACTTGCATTCAAAGGTAGAGATAGAACAATGTATACAGCTTGTTGTGAAGACATTTGTTGCAAGTTTAATAGAGATTTTCCAAGCCTAGTTATTGTCTGCACAACATCAACATTTGTTTGTTTGTGTTCTTCTCTTATAGGCTTAAAAATTGATGTCATTGTTTTATCAAGTTTTTTCATGTAAGAGCTACAATATGTAGTTGCAGCATAGGAATCGAGCACAAATTGGGAATATGTGTTTTCATCCCAAATTTCTGGAATGTGATGACAAAAACTATTAGTCCATATGTCTACTAGCCTTCTCTCTAGTAGAATTGTTCTTCGTTTTAAGCTACATCTAATGCCATCTATGTAGTCTTCTTCTGTCAAACCCAAGTTTTCCAGGAAGCTATCAAATGTGTCTCTTTCATTGTATTTACCATTCTCAAAAGTTTCAAAAATAAATTTTGCATTTTATTTTGTCTTCTGATCATTAAATTCAGTTGGTTCAAGTATTCTTGTTTTCTTCATTGGAGGAATTGGAAAATTGAACCCACAATGAGCATTTCTTTTTTTCCTACGAGCTTTTGTATGATGATGATGTTGAATTGTTTTCAAATCATTTGAAAGTATTCTTGAGTCAGAAGACAAATACCTATCTACAAATTCCTCTATTTCAACATTTGTACTTGTTCCATAGATAGGTGCATTCTCTATCCATAGTAATCCATGATCATGTTGACTTCCTCTATTTTGAAAGTCTGTTACAAAAAAATAGTCTTTAAGCTTGCCATAATATTTCTGATCATGAGATATTAGTTGACGTAGAGCATTTATCCTATTTTTGTAATATCTTACACAAGTTACTGGATCATTTCTTATCAAAGTTTCAATTTCATATTCTTGTATGTCATTCTCAATGGCTACTTTGTTTTTTGATTTTATATGCTTCAATGCATCTATCAATGCTTTCCAACAATGTTCTGCACTACTAAAGGATACAAAGAATGTTGGTGGGCCTAATTAGCGTATCATTGCATAAAGGTTTCTAAGTAAATTTAGAAAGTAATCTAGTGATGTGCGTATTGATTTTAGTTCCATGTAACTAATATCTTTTTTTAGTATACGATCCAAATTTGGCCTTGATTTGACATCTTTTGCTACTAGTTTTCTTCCCTTGAGTTGTCCTTTTCTTATCCTAATCCAAATGCAATTCACAACTTGCCTAAGAATAATATGAACTTCTTTGTAAAACAAGTTTGTGATGTGATAGGAAAAGTCATTCTCTTTGTGTAGTAATTCCCATTGAGCAATATTTTGGTAAGTAAATTATTTTGTAATATCGTCAGGTCGGGCTTGTCCATAAAAAGTGTAGGAAAACTCATTTCCTCATAATATTTATCTTGAAAAATTCCTAATGGCATGTAACCTTCTGTAGGTGCGATTTTTTCTTGATTAGTTTCAAGATCATATATGCCATGTGAATCATTAAATCCATGTACTAATTTTTTGTTACTATTTCTATAGTGTTTTCATCAATGTTGTTGTCAACTTCTTCATCAGAGTCATATACGTGAACTTTTGTTTATTTTGATGTATTATATATTTCAAGCTTATGAAGGCATTTTTCCAAGTTGAGTATCATTGTCTAGAGATGTTTTCATCAAATCTATATGGGACATATAGCATTAATTATTCTCTATAATAGTTATCTGGGCCTTTATGTTCACTATATTTCACATATCTAATTATACATAGACCATCGTTATTTCCTCTTGTCTTTCCTTTTTCTGTATAGCTTGACATGAATTATGCTAAGCATATATGTTCAATGGTTGTTGGGCGTTGTAGACAGTAATCAATGATCGATGCACATATGATGTCTTCTGAATTGTTTGGTTGTTGTAGCAAGTCCTTTGGTTTTTTCAAAATAAATGCGCGTTGGTATTTTGGTGAAGTATTAATAAATATAGATTTTCTTGAACTTGCGTTCAAAGGTAGAGATAGAACAATGTATATAGCTTGTTGTGAAGACATTTGTTACAAGTTTGATAGAGCTTTTCCAAGCCTAGTTATTGTCTGCACAACATCAACATTTGTTTTTTTGTGTTCTTCTCTGATATGATTAAACATTGATGTCATTGTTTTATCAAGTTTTGTCATGTAAGAGCTACAATATGTAGCTGCGGAATATGAATCGAGCACAAATTGGGAATATGTGTTTGCATCCCAAATTTCTAGAATGTGATGACAAAAACTATTAGTCCATATGTCTACTAGCCTTCTCTCTAGTAGAATTGTTCTTCGTTTTAAGCTACATCTAATGGTATTTATGTAGTCTTCTTCTATCAAACCCAAGTTTTTTAGGAAGCTATCAAATGCGTTTGTTTCATTGTATTTACCATTCTTGAAAGTTTCAAAAATAAATTTTGCATTTTCCTTTGTCTTCTGATCATTAAATTCAGTTGGTTCAAGTATTCTTGTTTTCTTCATTGGAGGAATGGGAAAATTGAACCTACAATGAGCATTTCTTTTTTTCCTACAAGCTTTTGTATGATGATGATGTTGAATTGTTTTCAAATCATTTGAAAGTATTCTTGAGTCAGAAGACAAATAACTATCTACAAATTCCTCTATTTCAACATTTGTACTTGTTCCATAGATAGGTGCGTCCTCTATGCATAGTAATCCATGATCATGTTGACTTCCTCTATTTTGAAACTCTATTACAAAAAAATAGTCTTTAAGCTTGCCATTTAATATTTCTCATCATGAGATATTAGTTGACGCAGAGCATTTATCCTAATTCTGTAATATCTTACACAACTTACTGGATCATTTCTTATCAAAGTTTCAATTTCATCTTCTTGTATGTCATTCTCAATGGCTACTTTGTTTTTTTGATTTTATATGCTTCAATGCATCTATCAATGCTTTCCAACGATGTTCTGCGCTACTAAAGGATACAAAGAATGTTGGTGGGCCTAATTGGCGTATCATTGCATAAAGGTTTCTATGTAAATTTAGAAAGTAATCTAGTGATGTGCGTATTGATTTTATTTCCATGTAACCAATATCTTTTTTTAGTATACGATCCAAATTTGGCCTTGATTTGACATCTTTTGCTACTAGTTTTCTTCCCATGAGTTGTCCTTTTCTTATCCTAATCCAAATGAAATTCACAACTTGCCTAAGAATAATATGAACTGCTTTGTAAAACAAGTTTGTGATGTTATAGGAAAAGTCATGGTCTTTGGGTAGTAATTCCCATTAAGCAATTTTTTGGTAAGTAAATTCTTTTGTAATATCGTGAGGTCGGGCTTGTCCATAAAAAAGTGTAGGAAAACTCATTTCCTCAGAATATTTATCTTGAAAAATTCCTAATGGCATGTAACCTTCTACAGGTGCGATGTTTATTTGATTAGTTTGAAGATCATATATTCTATGTGAATCAGTAAATCCATGTACTAATGTTTTTGTTACTAGTTCTATAGTGTTTTTGTCAGTGTTTTTGTCAACTTCTTCATTAGAGTCACTTGCAAATGCATCTTTGGATTCATTGAACATTTGTTTCCAATTTTCATTTATTTGAACTTTGAACTTTCAATGCTTTTATGACCATGTGTATGCGAATGCGACTGAAAGCATAAGCATTTTTGTAACATAGCCTTTTTTTTATTGCCACTGCAACTGTGTTAGTCTCTTTTAGGTGACAAGGCAATGCACATTGAATTTGAGATGTATCAGTAGGCACATTGATAACACCTCCTGTTAGACCTAGTTGTTATCCTCTATGTGTTTTTCCTAGTTCTCTAATTTGTAAGAAAGGAAATCTCAATGATAATAGCCTTTCTTCTAGTTCATTCAATTCCTTCAGTATCTTTATGTTCTGATTTTGCCTAATATTTTGTGGAGATGCAAATTTGGGAATCTCATCATTCAACAAAGTTTTTTGACAAGATTTGCAATTGTATTGAGTTTTTAAATCGTCGATTATGTTCCCTTTGTAATTTGTTTTTTCTTTATCTGTGTCAATTTATTCTGTACATATTTGTTTAATGCATGCCAAACCTTTTCTAAAGAAAGTGCAACTACAAACTGAACAATTGTAGATAGGCATGTCATCAACATTTTTCTTGAATTCTTGCTTAGCTAATGTTATTGATGTTTTTTTTTTGTTTTTTCCTATTTTGATAAGAAAACCCTTGCCTTTTTCTTTTTACAATATTGTTACTTTCTTTGCATGATTTGAATTGTAAACTTAACTCACCCCCCATTGTTTCATCGACATTTAGATTAGTTCCCACTATCTCTTGATTTGGCACAAGAGTGTTTCTAATCATTTTTTTAACACTTCATAGAGACATATTTTTGTTTTCTATACTTATTTTAATAGGAGATAATGGCTCAAAATAAAAATTCGCTATGTCTGTTTGATATCGAATAACATTAAATATCTTTGATGTTTTTTCCACTTAATGGAACGTAGCCAAAAGAGTGGTTGTTTCAACATACCATATGTGTATTTCTATGTTCCAAATATAGGCTATCCAGTTGAAAACAAAAAGACTACCTTCAATGTTTCCTTTCTCATATGGAAGTGCCAAATGCATAATATACCCTTGCCAATTAGCTACTCTTGAAACATTTTTTTGTATCTCAATTTTGACATATTTTTCTATGCATCTCATTGAAAAAGAATCATTTTTCATTATGGCATTGCAAAAATTTTGTGCCACCATGCGTCACAAACAAGGGACATCATATTCATGATTTGTTAAATGACAAATGGTTTCAAAGCAAATTTCGCCATAAGCACTAGTGAATGTTTGGACTCGTTCAAGTCCATTGGTTAACATTTTTATTTTTATTTGTTTTCATTGTTCTTCTATGTTTTCATATTTTGTAGGAATTTATTTGTCTTGTTGACTATTGATGCTATTGATTTTCCCTTTGCACAATATTGGTTCAAAATGGCCAGCGAGAGGATTGTTATCATGGAACAATATATCATATATATTGTTGTTTAGAAATGAATTGAAATCTAAATAAAGCTTCATTTGTGTGATTGACCATACACTTATTCGTATGTTTAACCATTTTGACAACCAATGTATGTAGAAAATGTCTCCCCAAAGGACTCTTTGTTCTAGTGGAAGAGTAGTAGAGGCTGATTTTGACATTCATTGCAAATAAATCTTCGGATCATTGACATTATGCATTTCCATCAATGAATATTTATTTAATTCATGTTGATAAGATACAAGTGCTTCTCTATATTTTTTTGCTAAACAAACCTCAAAATGTTGTTTTATACCTTCTCTCAATTCTATAGATGTATATATGTTATAGTACTTGGAAAGTATCAAATAGACAATCTCCAACTGTATATGCAAAATTGTCTAAATGATATAGGTTGTATTTCTGTAAAATGGTATCAATGGCATGTTCATGGTGTGTGCTACTTTGAAATGTTTTTTGAGTTTTGTTTTCTTTTTCTAGATATTGTATTTTGCTATATTCGAGATTTGAGATTACCTTTTGTTTTTTTTCCCTAAATTGACTAATAACATGATCATTGTTATGAATTTGTTTTATTTTTTCTTCTATTTTATTTTGAGTTTTAGTGGGTTTCATTTTTTTTAGATACAAAAATATGTATGGGTATACAATAAGGAGAAGACCTACTTGTTAGTAATATTTACACTTCGGAAAAATGTCCGTACCTTGTATAGGATATCTATGGCAAAAAGTCGCACCTTTGTTACTTTTCTAAGAATAATTGATCTTCCTTCTCTTATCAACTTTGACTTGAATAAGAGGCAAAGTGCTCTCCTCGAAGTCAACAAACAATTATGATTTTAAAATTCTCCACTAAAATCTAAAAGAAGATGCAAAGTTAGAAGTGAGGGAAAAGGATAATAGCAAAACAAAATCAAATCAACATTCATAAATAATGAATCATTCATATATTTAAATAAATGCTTAAAAATGGCAATAAATTATTGCATACATGTTTTTTAATATATCATCCATTCATCACATATTCTATACTTATAAACAAAAAAAACATTTAAAACTTGTACACAAAGAAACAAACATTTAAAATAAAACAAGCAATCATTTAAAGCCAAAGCAAACATTTAAAACTATTTAAAACCAACTAAACAAACATTTAATGAATCATTCATATATTTAAAAATGCTTAAAGTTGGCAATAAATTCTTGCATACATGTTTTTTAATATATCATCCATTCATCATTTATTTTATACTTATAAGCAAAAAAACAAACATTTAAAACTTGTACACAAAAACAAACAATTAAAACAAAATAAGCAATCATTTAAAACCAAAGCAAACATTTAAATCTAACTAAGAAAACATTTAAAACCAAATAAGCAAACATTTAAAGCCATTACTATAGATAAAAAGCTAGAAATAAAACGAGTATAATTTTTTTTAAACATTTTTATATTTTGAAATTAGATTACTAGTATATATTTTATATATTTTAAAAAAACTTTAAACCAAATTTTGAAGATGATGTTGAGTTTTTTTGAAGGCCAACTAAAATATATTAATCTTTGTAATAAAAAATGTTACTAAAAGATTATTATTATTTTTTAATAAAAAATCAAAATGTGGATGTCTATTTCGGTATTTGCTAGTGTTTTGTCTTACAATGTACAGAAAGGGCAAAGGTGGAGGTATTAATTCGACGGAGAGGGCCTTCTGGACTCCTTTTGGAAGCATCTCCCTCTAGTTGACCTAGATGAAATAAGATAACAGATGCAGAATCTACTGCATAATATAGGCATCCTCGAAAACAGAGAGAGAGCGTTGCACTAAGAGCAACAAGTTGAATTAATATTATTACAGAGCCAAAAAAGTAAGGGTTGAATAGATTAATTAAAAAATTATTTTTAAAAACTAATAAATATTCATCAATAAAAATAAATGCCTCAAAATAAATTCTTCATAATAGCAATGGACTGCTATTATGCCTGGACTCGAATAAGATAATTAATTAGATAAACTAATTTTTAAAAACCATGATCTTTGTATTTGCATTAATTTTGATCTCTTCAACCTTTATAATTAATGCTTTCATATGACTTTTTTTTAAACTATTTCAATTCATTTTGAAATTAATAATTTTGATCTCTTCAATCTTTATCATTAATGCTTTCATATGACTTTTTTTAACACTATTTCAATTCATTTTGGAAATTAATGGAAGGACTTACGTAGGTATTTATACCTCCTTATATATAGATTATTGATGTTAATGCAACATGATGACTGTAGGATGTTTTGGGTTTTACATTCTTGATGCTATTATGCCTGGACTCGAATAAGATAATTAATTAAATAAACTAATTTCTAAAAACCATAATTTTTGTTTTTGCATTAATTTTGATCTCTTCAATATTTAATCTTTATTATACCTGTCTAATTTCTAAAAACCATAATTTTTGTATTTGCATTAATTTTGATCTCTTCAATCTTTAATCTTTATTATACCTGCCTCATGAGCTATATTGTAATCTATTGCAAGTCAAAGTCAAAACTATTGCAAGTCAAACTCTTTTGACTTTGTATTAGTTGCTCTCTGTCAAAAAATTTAAAATCTGTTTTGTAAAGTATAACTTAGGGATTTGTAAAATATTTTTTTTTAATTTTGTTAAAAACTATTTTGTAAACAACTTATTGGTGGATAGAAGATGATGTAAACTTTGGAATTTGGTATCTGGATTTGAGTTGACATGTGGCAACAATGACATCATAATAATAAAATTAAAAAAATAAAAATTATATCCCATTGCCATCTGTTATACCAAGTGGTACCATCGGAGCCACCATCGGAGCCAGCTCTTCTGGTTTTTTTCAGACCTCGGGCCATGAGACGAGGGTGCAGTAGCTTGGCAATGTCATCCACAACAACTAAATCGAAGTCGAGGTAATGATTCTCCCGAGGCATGACGGCAAGATATCGGCCAAGTAAGTGCGAACCTAATTGAGTGGCTGATCCAGAGCCTGCCTAATTGAATACGATATCTTGTTCTTCACAATATTCTGGTCCTAATTGAATACGATATCTTGTTCTTCACAATATTCTGGTCAAAGTGATATAATATGAAGCGCAAGTATGGAAAAGTCGCCTGAAGAGTAGCCTTGAGATCAAGTTGGTGCTAGGACACCATGAAATGGAAGACTATATTCTCGGGACAAGCAGCATGTTGGAGAATCGATAGAATTCCGGCGACCAATCCTCTCAGATAAGCAGCCTCCAGCGTCATGGCTATATGCACGGCCGTGCTATCACATAGCTCTGTATCATCATCTTCTTCTTGAAGTTGAGAATAGCCTGATCTCCACGACGAAGGTGCCGAGACGATGCATTCTTTACCATTTCGAAACGCCGGAGCTTCTTGGAAAACCGGCAGGGTCCACGATCGGCGTGGTATATGCAGCCGGTCTAGCAGAACGCTGGGAAGCTTGGCGAAACCAGGATCGTCTCTCGCATAATTATTCAATTTAAAGTTAAATTTCATGTCCCGGATGATTCTAGCGGCCACCACGCCAGTCATGCTCAGCTGGATCGAAACCTGAATGCTTGCAAATAGAAAGAAAGAAAACGTTTAGTCCTTTCGAATTAGCATCTTTTCCATTAAAACGCGGTTCAGAGGCTTCGAGGCACCAATGCTCCGTGCGACTAGACATAGCCAGTCTTGAGGGCAAAGAAACGGTCAGCATTCGGGATTCAAGATATTCAGGACTACATTAATAAATATCAATTTGACAGAACACCAAAGAAGACAAAGATCCAACTCGTAAACTGCGGCTGAATCCGCTTGCCTGGCCTCGATATGAATGGCAGAGGACAATTGTGCACAAGAACAAGACGTAGGAACGCCAGGACAAACGCAGATTGCACATCAACTTACTGTAACCACAAAGTCCACAATGCTTGGGAAGTAGTGGTTGTTAGGTCCGCATTGCGACGAAACTAAATCTTATCACAGTTTTGCGTACAATGCAAAGGAAAGGAACGGAAAGCCAAGCATCACCGTCGACCGGTGAGCAGAGCAGAATTAGCGCGACAGAAATTCCTCTGCAAGCCAAGCAAATTAGTAGGTGATTCTCCGGAGCTCTCTTCCCAGCTAAACATTTGCATGGATCGCTTGTCCTAGTGTGGGGCCGCAGGAGACTTTGTCAATCATAATTCATAATTCCTATTCCGATCTTTTCTCCGAACCAAATCATCTTCAGTCCCAAGTCCGTGAAACATTTGATTACGCAAATTTCGCTAAATTTGCAAGAGGCGTGTAGAAGCGAAACTGCTGGCCGGAACTCCACGACGGATCATTTTATCTGGCTGTGTAGAGTATTAAATTGGCGATGGAAATATCGTTGGAAGTGAGCAAAGAGGAAGAAAATGAGAATGAGAATTCACCAGTGGAGCAGGTGGCATCCACAGTGAGTACAGAAGACGATCCAAGTATTCCTGTATGGACATTTCGAATGTGGTCTCTGGGGTTACTTTAATGCATTCTGCTCTCGTTTATGAACCAGTTCTTCAGTTACAGGAAGGAACCACTTATCATCACACAGATTTCAGTGCAGGTGGCAGCCCTTCCCGTTGGTCGTTTCATGGCCTCGGTTCTGCCAAAGCGGAGATTCAGAGTGCCTCTGTTGGGGAAGGAGGTGTCACTGAATCCAGGGCCCTTCAACATGAAAGAGCATGTCCTCATTACAATCTTTGCTTACTCCGAACCAAATCATCTTCAGTCCCAAGTCCGTGAAACATTTGATTACGCAAATTTCGCTAAATTTGCAAGAGGCGTGTAGAAGCGAAACTGCTGGCCGAACTCCACGACGGATCATTTTATCTGGCTGTGTAGAGTATTAAAATGGCGATGGAAATATCGTTGGAAGTGAGCAAAGAGGAAGAAAATGAGAATGAGAATTCACCAGTGGAGCAGGTGGCATCCACAGTGAGTACAGAAGACGATCCAAGTATTCCTGTATGGACATTTCGAATGTGGTCTCTGGGGTTACTTTCATGCATTCTGCTCTCGTTTATGAACCAGTTTTTCAGTTACGGGAAGGAACCACTTATCATCACACAGATTTCAGTGCAGGTGGCAGCCCTTCCCGTTGGTCGTTTCATGGCCTCGGTTCTGCCAAAGCGGAGATTCAGAGTGCCTCTGTTGGGGAAGGAGGTGTCACTGAATCCAGGGCCCTTCAACATGAAAGAGCATGTCCTCATTACAATCTTTGCCAGTGCAGGCTACGCCTTCGGTAATGGACCAGCTTACGCCGTGGGCATTGTCAACATCATTAAGGCTTTCTACAGAAGGAATATCCCCTTTTTAGCAGCTTGGCTGATCATAGTAACAACTCAGGTATTTACAGGTTTTGTGGTTTATCATAAAGTAGTATAATTACTTACAGGTTTTGTACTTTATCATAAAGTAGTATAATTATTTAATTTGTAGTTGATGAAATTCGATTGGGAGGGTGTATATGTAATTTAGCAGCTTTATGTTAGATTTAGATAGCGGCAAGTTTAACATTTTCACTTTTGAAAAATAAATGGATAAATTAAAAGCTATTAATGTCAGTTACTTACTGGTTATCTATACATCAATAAAGAGTTATTTATATATCAGTTAAGTGTCATTTATACATGACTTAAAATTTATTAATGACTTACTGGTTATCTATACATAGTTATATTTAATAAAGATGATACATTTATCTCATTTTTATGTAATTTAAGAAAAATATAAACAAGTAGAATAAGCAACAAAGTTGCTTAGTACCTGCCTTCTAAGAAGAGATTGAAAATATATAGCAATAAGATAATTTTGCTATAAAAATATATGATAAAACAAATATAATTACAATTTGAAATAAATTAAAACAAAAATGAATTAAAAAATGTCCATTTAAATAAGATATAGGTTATTGCAATGTAGCATAAAACAAGCATATTCAAGCTTCCTTACAAGCTTCCTTACATACTTCTAGTAATATTTTTGACTTATGTTATAAAAATATGCAAGTTTCTTTATAGACTAGCATAAATAGGAAATGAAAAATAATAGCTTATAAGACTATAAATTAATATCATTGCTGTGAGAATAGTTTATTTATATTTTATTATAAATTTATAATGTTATACAAATATGCAAGTTTTTTTTATAGACTAGCATAAATAGGAAATCAACAGAATTCAAGGCTTCTTGAACACAGTCGCCATTTTACGATTTGACCTTTCAACATTTTTCTGTGATTCTAGTTCATATTTTTCCACCCAAATTCTACACAAAACTTACAGGGTTGAAAATCTTTGTCTTCTTTTGAGGGAATGAGCTCTTCAAGGGATGGCATGGCTGTGAATAGTAACTGATGGAATTAGCAGACGTTGATCTGGTTCTCCCAGAGATATTGAAACATGGACAACTTTATGGAATTGTTAGTTCCTCATCATCAAGAAAACAGGCGCATGGCACATACCAGTAGATTCCGTTACCATTTTTCATTTCCTATTTATGCTAGTCTATAAAGAAACTTGCATATTTTTATAACATAAGTCAAGAATATTACTAGAAGTATGTAAGGAAGCTTGAATATGCTCAAGGAAGCTTGAATATGCTTGTTTTATGCTACATTGCAATAACCTATATGGTATTTAAATGAACATTTTTTAATTCATTTTTGTTTTAATTTCTTTCAAATTGTAATTATATTTGTTTTATCATATATTTTTATAGCAAAATTATCCTATTGCTATATATTTTCAATTTTTCAATTCTTAGGAGGTAGGTAATTGCTTATTTCACTTGTTATTAATGCTTTCATACTATTTCAATTCATTTTGGAAATTAATAATTTTGATCTCTTCAATATGATAATGCTTTCATATGACTTTTTTTAACACTATTTCTATTTCAATTCATTTTGGAAATTAATGGAACGATTTACGTAGGTATTTATACCTCCTTATATATATAGATTATTGATGTTAATGCAACATGATGACTGTAGGATGTTTTGGGTTCTACATTCTTGATGTATCCGCAGGCCTCGAAAACAATGAAGACACCTGTGTATTCTTGCATTCTACCATCTATTCGTTTGTATCTGGTGCTTTTACTTATGGGTAAGGTGTTTTTACTCATGGGTCAGTTATGCAGAAAATTTGATGATTGTGGTTTGTTTGTAAAATTGTTCCAAGTCTTCATTCCCTTGCTAATTTCCATGTTTTTGGTTCTTCATTCCGTGTTAATTTCCATGTTTCTAGTTTCCGGTTGGTTTTGGAGAAATTTACTGAATATCTTAATTTACATATTCTCAAGCGATCTTGATTCCAGTTAATACTGGGATGTCTATTCATAAAGCGATTTTCTTCTCTGAATGCATGCATGCATTTACATTTATCAAGTAATTGCAGACCTGGATGCTCCTGGCCCTAGCGAACGGAACAAGCCAACCCAACATGCGGGAATGGGTTCACTGGTATAATTCATTCCCTCCCTTCGCGTCTCTTCAATTGATAGCATAAAAAATATTTATCTTTTATTTGTATTCTAAAAACTAGTGCTAGAATTTATATGCATATAAACAACAAGACAATAGTAGTTGAACGGTAGTGCTGGCATTGATATGCAGATTAATGCCAAGACAATAGTAGTTGAATGGTGGATATAATAGCGGACATCTTTAATCAATCTTTCGTGCATACAATACAGGTATGTCTTGATGTTCCAGCTCCAGCTCCACTAATTGGAAACAGGCTCTCTCGAAATAATTGGAAATAGACTCTAGACGTAGGGTATGTAAAATATACATCATATGTATTGGTCTAGGGTATGTAAAATATACATCATATGAAATACCAATACAGTTGGATAATTAAATTAAAACATTATATGTATTTACGAAGTTAGTGTACAAGTAGAATGAAACTATTGTAGCCGTGAGAGCTTGGTTTATATGCTAAACCTATTACAACCATAAAGGTATCACCTAAGCTAACTCTGTACATATTCTGTGTCTTATATCACGCTATTTATTCCTAGCTTTCTAGCTATAAAGCTATGGACGACTGTGGCATCCTCTATCAGAGAGGTCGTCCCTCTCTACACATACCCTAAACGCTTTCCCTTAAATATATTAGTTTCCATTATAATTAGAGTTGATTAAAAGAGTTGCGTTGGTTCTCCATTGAAAGCAATCGTTGACATCATCAACATAATAGCAATTATATATATATATATATATGAAAATGATTAGTCCTTTATAGAGAGGGAGACCGTCTAACTAAACTGCAAATACCAGAAAAGGAATTCGCGACGAGCCTTAATAGACACAAGGGTTTGGAAATAAGATCCCCTCGATTGCCCTGGTCTCAACCCTTGAATAGTTGACCCTAGATCTAAAATGGAATTATTCAGAATATACCTGAAGTAAATAACTGCATATCCAAGAGCATATGAACAAATTGTTACAGGTCCTTCATAATACATAAATTGGTTGTGGAATTTCGAAAATTATTAGTTATGGTAAACCAGCGCTAGCCCTATTATAATATGCCAAAAATAATAAGCTGGGTTAAATGCAATACCTTGCTATTGAACCATATGCATATTCCATCATCCTTAAATCTCTAAGCTCGAACGTAGGACAAGATGAAGTTAACCTGAGAAAGGACGCCATAAAATAATTTGTACTTCTGTAGTAAAGAATGGCCATGAAGAATACACATGTTAAACATTGCAGAGATAAAAATGGTAATTGTAAATCTAGCCTTTACCTAAACCACGGATAAAAGCTTCTAAAGGCTCGAACTATCATCTATAAAACTCAAATTGTAATCACTGGGAAAGATCCTATGCTAATGAAACATTCTCAGAGGAATGTCAACAAAAAACGACGAGCTATAACAATGGACAATTGATTCGGGATTTCCCGTGCTTTGTGAAACACGAGAAGGTCTAGGGCCTTCCTAACTGAGCTAAAGCCAAATGAAAAGGGTTAAATGATATCAAATTTTGGAATTACCACTGCATTATTAAGTACAGTACGACAAGTGAGAGATGGCTATTAACAACTCACTTAATTGTTTCAATATTTTTAAAAGATTTATTTTCCCCCAAATCAGATTGGATTCAGCTGTGTTTCTACCTGCATCATTAATTATTCGGCTTCTGAAAGCCAAAGCTTCTTACAGTTTAGATCTGTGTCTGTAATGACCTAACGGGTTGCTTACCAAGAATCTAAGGTAAAAACTCAAATAACCCCTTTGCAACTTAGCTTTTCTAAGTCTAGGCTTTCAAGAAATTCACTAATTCTAAATCCTTCTCAACTAAAGGTTGCAGAACTTTTCTTGGAATTACTCACTAACTTAATCCTATGGAACTTCCATTTTTTTAACTTTAATTTGGATCCACAACGTTGATAGCTCGTTTCCTCGACGCTGAAGCTCATGATAAGTAAAATCTTTAGTCTAATAGCACACAAACTGAAAACCTGGCAATAAAAGTTTGAATTTTCTGATCCTCCTAAAAACTCAGCTCCAGTAGGTTAAATATTAGCTTAAAATCACCTATTAGCCTAAATCTTGGCATTTTTACTGACCAGATGAGCTGCTGATACTCAAATGTCCTCCTGACCACTTCGAACTCGGCATCTAAGTTTCCAAAAAGACCTATTGGAGTGCCTTGGACGTTAGAAAGATCAATTGGTCCTAATCCTGTCGTACGCTTGTAGGAATAAAAAATCATTTGCGTAGACAATCAGGGAATTATGTAAAAATCTTCTTCCCAAGAGTAATCTTAAAATCTCCAACATCTCTAACTGGTTATAATCCTCGGCACTTCCAAGTTGCGAAAAATAGATCTTAGTCTAAAAGTACTCTTTCATTGTGCATGATGGCCTGAACCTCCAGAATGTAAAACATACACACACAATAATAATAAATAATAACAACAGCTTCATACATATAATAATAAAGATCTGTTAGCTTGAAAAGAGAATTTTACAAAAGCTTTTAATTTTGGATAAATTTACTTACATTTACTTACAGACTCGATTCTTGAACTTCAAAGAGCTATTACTTTCAAGAAAATGTTCACAGACAGCAGGAACTATCGCTATTTTCTACTCACTTAAATGCTTACTCTTTAAAAGCCAGAAAATTTCAGTAGGCATACATTCAGGAAGCTTGAGGCACTTGAAGCTCTATCTCCAAGAAATCCTATTTAGCTCGCTTTCAACGGCGTCGAAGGTCGAGGCACTTGAATCTGTATCTTCAAGAACTCCCATTTATGCTCAGAAGCCACCGGAATGGCCAATTTCCATGGCCGAGACGGTCTTGCGGACATGTGTTTGCCAACTATTTTGCATGCGAGAAACAAATTGGTAGCCATGCCAAAAACTATTTGTCTTTCTAGCGGTGAGTCATGATTGAAAAGCTGTTACAGTCATAGTAAGTCACGCAGATTTTCACTTATAGTGTCATTAATTTGTTATTCATGACAGAGCTCTCGTGAAATCTCTTTGTTCTTCAAGTAATGAGCATTTCTTTATTATAACAAGACGGATGCCACTACAATTAGCCATTTGGATCATCACGAAATTTACAATTTGGCATGAATAATACAAGTGTCTAATGCATGGACCTATCCGTGGTTTGATCAAGTTATTGGCATGAATAATACCTATCCGTGGTTTGATAAAGTTATTGGCATGAATAGTACAAGTGTCTAATGCATGCACCTATCTATGATTTGATAAAATTACATGCGTCTCAATACTAACACTAATTGCTCACCATCCAATGTCGGCATAGGATGCCACACATTATATCAACTGCTATGTGTCAATGCCTGTATGCCAAAATCGGTACATTATATAAAATTTATTATTAATTGTATAATCTACTGTTTAATCAATACATGTGTCATGGTTTAAGTGCAGCTTGCAAGTTTTGGCTTGAATAGCAATAAGCTTACAAGTGTCTAATGCATGCACCCATCCTTGGTTACATAAAATTACATCCACCAAAATTTACCTTTAATTTGCTGAAAATTCAAAGAGCGAGAACAAAATCCTCTGAACTGAAAAAATGAGAAATTCTGTTTTAAACCCAAAAATCCTGGCACCGAATTTAATAATTAGAATTATCCTGATTGTTCTCTAGGCCACTTTAGGCTAGGGTTTGATGGACAGATTTCCTTCATGGCTTATCCACAGAATGCAGGTACTGAAAGATGCAGTTAAGTACAGCTTCTATACCTTCTTTTTACAATTTAATTGAATTTCGTTGAAAAATGCAGTTAGGTATAGCTTCTATACCATTAAATGCAGTTAGGTATAGCTTCTATACCATTTTTTTTACAATGTGATAGAATCATGCAGGCAATTCCCACCGTAATTCTAGTTGCACACTGTACAAACTAGTGGATTCTTGGGCGTGGCTTAAGAAACAAACTAATTTGGTAGGGTATACCAATTTGTTTATGGCATGCAAAATAGTTGGCAAGCGCATGTCCGCAAGACCGTAAGCTCGAGGAAGGAAATTTTCCGGTGGTGAGCATAAATAGAAGATGCCTCTCAAGTGATAAACACTCAAGATGGAAATTGGATCTCAACATTATATGGAAAATACTTCTAAGCAAAGTTGTATTGTAGCAAAGGATGCCTAGAATTGTTCTACAACCAATAGAAAAAGAGTGTCCAAGCTACACGTTTCAGCCCTAATCCACAGCTCTAGTGTAATATCGTTTTTTCTTTCATCATCCAGGTTGAATCTCTGAATGGAGCAACTTTGTCAATTTACTTGTTAGCTGAGTTCATAAACATTTCAGCTTGCAAAATGAAAAGCCCTTGCACTTAACAACTCCCGTTTTTGTTTCCAGATTTTTAAAAGATTTATTTTTCTCCAAATCAGATTGGATTCAGCTGTGTTTCTACGTGCATTGTTAATGAATCGGCTCCTGAAAGCTACCTGCATCGTTAATGAGTCGGCTCCTGAAAGCCAAAGCTTCTTACAGTTTAGATCTGTTTCTATAATGACCTAACGGGTTGCTTACCAAGAATCTAAGGTAAAAACTCAAATAACCCTTTTGCAACTCAGCATTTCTAAGTCTAGGCTTTCAGGAAATTCACTAATTCTAAATCCTTCTCAACTAAAGGTTGCAGAACTTTTCTTGGAATTACTCACTAACTTATTCCTATGGAAATTCCATTTTTTAAACCTTAATTTGTATCCACAACGTTGATAGCTCGTTTCTTAAGCTCATGATAACTCTCAAAACTCCAAATTTTCCAAAAAAAATTTAAAATTTTTAAATGCATATAATTTTTGTAATTACAGCAAACTAATTATTAAATTAGTTATACGTTACCAAATTTATTATCTGAATTATCTAAATGGTTATGTTTATCTTGCGGAACAGTTCTTTTCACTCACTTGTTTTTCTTAATGAGACTACAAGGTGGAACTCCCATGAAAATTCTGGGCTTACTTAGCTTTCGAGTTAACGCAGAAGTTTTACTGTTCTGACATACTGACAGACTTACAGTTAAGAAGTTTGGGTAAGAAGTTTGGGTGCTGCCTGTTCGTAATTTCAAAACATTCAGCTAAAGTTCGTCGCAAGAAAAATAACTAAAGTTCGTCGCACGAAAAATAACTTTGTAAAGTACATATAAAAGCTAAACAAATTTCCAAGCTTAATGAGGTAAAAGAAAAATCATTTATCTGTCCTTCTTTTTAAGATGCTAAGGAGGAGAAATTTACAATTTTAACCGACAGTTGCTTTTCTTCTAGTAGATGTAAATTATACTTATTATAGCATTTATGTCCACTAAAGTGGTAAGTGTAGAAAGCCTTAAATTAGTTACTATTTATGCCATGATTAACTTGAGAACTTGGCCACAACGTGGTGTAAATTGATAAAAGTTTATGTACCAACATGTTACTTCTATTATCTTGAAGATAAAAAGGATTATAACCTTTTTACATACTATACTTATTTAAAATATATTACTATTGGAGGGTTTAATTCCTCTGTACATAATTACTTGCAAAGTAATGTTCAGTTATGGCATATATGTCTATATCATGTGAATTTCAAGTTAAGCCATTAGACATTTGGAGTCTTAACAAGCATATATCATATCTTGCTAGTTAAATATAATAGCAAGAAAGGTATTTATCAGAGAGTAAATTTATTATTTTCTTCCATGACAAAACAAT
This sequence comes from Pseudotsuga menziesii, assembly GCA_001517045.1. Lineage (NCBI taxonomy): Eukaryota > Viridiplantae > Streptophyta > Pinopsida > Pinales > Pinaceae > Pseudotsuga > Pseudotsuga menziesii. The sequence goes on from LPNX010515239.1 coordinate 348,673, forward strand.
TAACCCTAACTTCGAATAAAGTTAAGTTGGTTTTGCATATAAAAGCCATGTTCATTAAATAAGGGTTATAGGATAGGTCCTTATCAAGAAGAGTCTATGGTTTACCTTTGTTTAGGTTCTATAATATTTTACGAAAACCTATTTATCTTTCTTTATAAACAAAATATACCAGGTTGAAAGTTAATTCTACCTTTGCTTATGTTATAAATACTTGGTTGGAGAATATTTAATTATAAATAAGATCTCATCAAGAAGGATAAACGTTATAAGTCCTTTCTAAAAACATAAACAAAGTTTATTAAAACCATGTTTATTGACTCTTGAATAAATTAATACTATAATGTACAGTAATGGGTCGTAAGTTCTTCACGGTGTCAATAAGCTTTGCAACCTAGTTATATGGTAATGATTCTTGAAATCATGCAATGTCTATGTAGGTTGACTTTGGAGTTAGACTATGGTCGAGTCTCTAATTATTAAATGATTGGAAGGATACTCGTGAGTGAAAATGATCACTGGAACTATAGACTTGAACCCACCATGAGAAATTTGATTTGCGGGTTGTCGTGGCATCGTTTGGGCCAAGCAATGCCTAAATAAAAAGACCACTTGTAACCCTAGCATCATTATTTTTTCATCGTTCTCGCTTCTGTCTGCTCTGCTACTGCACTCGACCTTCATGTCGTTCTCTGTGACTAGCTCGAATGGCGTTTGTTCCGCCTGTTTTTGGCCTTTCCCCTTGTGTAATTTCTGCTTTGGAGACTGAGAGAAGGCTGTAATGGAATGCCCTCATTGCTTAGATTAGAAGGGTTGCATTTCTCCAGGGTTTTAACTTCCACCGCTTGCTCTACTTGGTGTCTGTCAATCTGCAAGTCGTTTCTCCCTTGGCTCAGTAGTGGCAGTTGAAGTTTGCTTCTCTTAAGTAACTAGTGCGTAGGGTTTTGTAGTGTTGGCTATGACCCGAGCGGTACACTTTCTCAGTCAATCATTTCAACTCTTGGCTGCTGCAGGTGGCTATAGTGTTAGTAACCTCCGACTTTCCTGTGGCAGATAAAAGTATGTCTCCTTCTTGTGTTGGTTTTTGTGTTGCTGGTTATCGGTGGTTACATTTCCTTTAAGTATTGCGGTAAGAAAGTATTCGACTTTTTCATTATTATTGCATACTATTTCAGTTTTATAAGCTTAATATATCATATTAATAGTAAGAAATGTGATGAAATCGCAGGTATAAACATGTCTCTTTCTCTCTCTGCGCAGCTGGTACTAAGTGGTGGCGACTTGATGTTTACGGTAAGCCTTGGACTTGCCATGGCTATTCTACCTTGTACAAACCCTTATGGGATTTTAAGTGCTGGTCGTCGCGGCCTCAATAACCCTTGTGGGTTTTGTTTATTCTGGTTATTTGATTCGTTGTTTTTAATGGGTGTTAAAACCCTTGCTTAAAGCAGGGTTCTCCGACTATGGCCGTGAGTGTAATTTCGTCTTGTTTTGAATACTCTGTTTATATATAAAAAAGGAGAGGTTGTAGAAGTCTCTCCTTGTGGTTTTTAATTACGGCCATGAGTAAAAATTACTGTGTTGAACTCTAGAGTTGTTAATTCTATTGTAAATTTTGGACTATTAGGGTTTTACCATAATTTTTACAATATAAGAAATATATCACGGCTTCTTTTAAATTACTGTTAATTTATAATGCTCTTCTGCAAAAAATATGAAGGTTATTAGTTATGTTTTATGATATATGGTTAAGCTCGATAAGTCAAGCATTCTGTCACTCTGTTGTTTACTTCCTCTTCGATTATGCACTTGATTTTTACCCTTAATATTTTTAAAGTTTATTACTAGGGTTTTATTGTACATTGTTCACATATTGACTTACTTTATTGTTAAGGTAAAGAGTAAATGTTGTTATGTACTTGTTACCCTGCAGAATATAATGGCTTTGGGTTTTTAATGAAATTATTATATATCTGACAGTTAATCTTTGAGAACAAAATTCATATTATATATCAGATTTACAATAATGAGTTAAGAACATTACTGTAATTACATAATAGTACTATTCCTATAAAGTATATAATAGGATAATATATTATTATTTATTATAATAAAGTTGTTATCCTACCTGAGTACTATTGCTCCTAAGGTTATTTAAACTTAGTTTATTTTGTAAGTGCATAAAGAGATAATGTTTTTGTTCTTTGCTATTAATGTGTTCTTATAATTACTGTACTAAATATCTTATAGTAATACTCTCTATGTTCTATGTTGACATGTTTATGTTACAAATTAATATTTATTAATATAAATGTAAACGAACTAACTATGTTCTACACTGTTAATATCTTAAAAAGTAAAGGTTAACAGTTGTATATTTTTATTTAAATTTAGCTAGATAGAAGAGAAATAAATGAATAACATATATTACTTTCCAAAAGTAATTTCTGCTAATAACTAAATTACCTGTAGAAGTAAATTGAGATTCTAGCTATTCTTTCTTAAATTTGAATATTATACTTGCAGTAGTTTAAACTGTAAAGAAGTAGACTGTAAGGCATCTTTATCTAACTTAATCCTACTCTAGTTAACTATTATACTCTTCTTTGATATTCAAATAAGCAAATAAGGTTACTGAAAGTAACTATAGTATCAAGAACTATTTTCTCTACTTATACATACTACTATCAGTAAACAATACAATTTATTTCTCTGTTTCTAAAAGACTTGACAGTTTTCAGTACAGGTTAATACTACTCCTGATACAAAAGATATTTCTTATGAAAAACCACACAAAGAAAATACTCTATAATTCCATTAACATTCTATTATGTATTTTCATCATAATATCTTTACTTATAATTTCACCCCTGCGCTGGAGTACGGTCTGGTCCCTCCAGATGAGGAAAAACGCAGGAGGGGTTTTGTTTTTCATCAAAGATTCTATTACTAAACAAACTAAAAACAACTTCATTACTACATCTAAATCTTTACATCATAAGCTACAAACATAACATTCAATAATACACAGTTATTAAAACAAAGACTGTTAGATGGCAGAACCTGTTCTGGAGCTTGGATGACAATAGCGATGGGAGGTCGTTCCTCCCTAGCAACTCCTGGAGAGTGCTCAAACAACGACTCCTCAGGACCCCCGAGCTTTCTCTGGTCTTCCTGGCTGGAACTAGGTGTAGCAATAATCAAGTACCAATCTTCAAACCCAATACAAATCCTGAACATATCAGTAAGTTCTCTCAGCTAGAAAGCCACATCAGACCAAGTTACTGCAGAATATCTCTCAAAAAAACTTCCTTACAGTTTTCCCTTTTCCCCAATGAATTCCTTGAAGAGAATTCCTCCTGAATGATTCTTCTCCTGGAAAATATATGAGCAGCCTTAGCTCTATTCATTGGGTACTTTTTAAAATATTTCCTAAGTCTTTTTTGGGTTAGTTGTCATTTATTGAGCCACCTGCTCTGATCCCACTTTCTTGGGGGATCATGACCCCAAATGTAGGGAAGTTGCCACTTGCAACATAGGAAGTGTTTGAGGATGCTGCCACTTGTCTTTTTCCCTCCACCTAGTTTCTTCCACCAGTTTGACCAGTAACCTCTTATTAACAGCTCTCCCATGCTGTTGTCTCCACTTTTTATTTATTAATAATAAAATATTCAGAATTACATTCAACTTTTTTTGACTCTGTTGAGTCATTAGTTCCTACTTAGCATTAATTTTAACATAATCTCTTAGAAAATCAAATTAAACAATTAACATTATTTTACAAAATTGGGGTATGTGACAATAACTAAAATCTTTAGTCTAATAGCACACAAACTGAAAACCTGGCAATAAAAGTTTGAATTTTCTGATCCTCCTAAAAAATCAGCTCTAGTAGGTTAAATATTAGCTTAAAATCACCTATTAGCCTAAACCTTGGCATTTCTACTCACCAGAGGACCTGCTGATACTCAAATGTCCTCCTGACCACTTAGAACTCAGCATCTAAGTTTCCTCGTTTTCAACGATGTCGAAGGTTGAGACACTTGAATTTGTGTCTTCAAGAACTCTTATTTATGCTTAGAAGCCACCCGAATGGCCAATTTCCTTCACCTAGCTTACCGTCTTGCGGACATGCGCTTGCCAACTATTTTGCATGCAAGAAACAAATTGGTAGCCATGCATCTGCTTGGACACTTTCTTCTAAAATTTGGGGATGATTTTACTACTCATGATTTACTGTTCAAGGCTAAAACATATCAGTTTCTGGAGTTTTCCACACATGGTTCGAATCCTCAAGAACCTTTGCTCTCTCTTAAGATGGTTTCAGCTACTCTACATGGGTCCCATCTTCACCGTGCAGTTGTTTATATTTCTGATTCAGTTGAGTGCATTGTTCTGCTTCCAAAGTGGAAGATTCCTCCAGACATATTCATTTAGTTTGGATTCAGAGGTTCACATGCACATTCTCACGATGCTATTGCATAGAAGAACCAATTCTTGATTTGCTTAGTTTGAGGGGGTATTTTTTCCATGAGGTTTTCTGCATCTGCTTGGCCATCAATTTGTTTCTTGCATGCAAAATAGTTGGCAAGCGCATGTCCGCAAGACCGTAAGCTCGACAAAGGAAATTGGTCATTCCGATGGCTTTTGAGCATAAATAGGAGTTCTTGAATATACAGATTCAAGTGCCTCGACCTTTGACACCATTGAAAGAAAGGTAAATAGGATTTCTTGGAGATAGAGCTACAAGTGCCTCAAGCTTCCTGAAAGTATGCTTACTGAAATTTTCTGGCTTTTAAAGAGTACACATTTTAGTGAGTAGAAAATAGCGATAGTTCCTGCCGTCTATGAACATTTTCTTGAAAGTAATAGTTCTTTGAAGCTCAAGAATCGAGTCTAAGTAAATTTATCATAAATAAAAAGTTTTGTAAAATTCTCTTTTGAAGCTAATAGATCTTTATTATTATCTGTATGAATCCATTGTTATTATTTATTATTATTGTGTGTGTATGTTTTACGTTCTAGAGGTCCATTCCGTCATGCAGGGATATTGAAAGTTTTAAACGATTGCTTGGGTGTAGCTGTTTATATTCTAAAATCTAGGTTTTAGTTTGTAGGTATATTTATACTAATAGGTCTTTATATTTTAAAAATTGGGGTCTAGATTTGAAATTCAAAATAGACAATTATAAGAAACAAATACATATAAAAAATAACAAGGTGGCTATGTATGAATAAATTTGGCGATTAGCTAAGCTGTAATTTCTCTCTAGTCACGTGGTCCTTCAAGGACTTGAAATGGTGTGCCTATTAGAGCTCAATATCATAATTGGTGCAAATTTGGACTCACTTTTGCTACCTTTTCATATTAAATGAATGACAGCTAGTCATGAAGAAATTACAAAGGTAATGAGCTAAATATTGAAATTTTCACAGAGAAATTTGATTTACAATATATATAAAAAGAGAGAGAAATTCGATTTTCAGAAAGGTGTATACTGTGAAACTTAAATTCTAGGCAACATTCAGATTTTCATTGGCACATGATAGATAGGAAAACTATTAATGGACTGCAATTTGGGCATCTCTATGCAACCTCGTAATTTGATATTGAGTAAGGTTGATATACATGGAAATTTAAATTTCAGGGGGTATTAGGGTTTTTTGAGAAGTGTGGCATAGGTCTTCAGAAATATTTAATTTAGTTCTATATCTGCAATATTTCATGTAATCAAACAAATATCTCAAGATGCAATTGGAAATGACAGATTTGGGTTAGTTGGAGGCATGCCAATGGGCTTTCACTAGTCTAGCTAGGGTTTGCAGGAATAAGTTCTAGTAGTTATGGTGCTTAGATTGTTGTTTTCACTTATAAGAACTTGTCGACATGTTAGTTCACAATGGAAATTTGATATTTTCTTTGAATGCAACAATTCCCTCCCTTGTTCAAAGGTCATTCCTAGGGAAACATGTTAATTAAGTTGATTTGAGAACTTGTAGCAGAAGAGCGAGGGGTTTAGAATAGTTACATAATCATTTTTTTGGTATTCCATTAAGGAAGTTTCAATCTCGACATTTAATTTATTTTAAGAAAAAACTGCATTGAACATAAAAACAGAAAAGAGAATAGAGTATATTTATATAAAAAAAAAGAGATTAAAATAAAACCAGAGAAGAGAAAAAAAACAAAAAAGATAATAGAATACATTCGCAGTAACAAGCAACTAAATTTTCCCTACAAGTAACTAATTTTTCCCAAGAAAATAGAATAGAGTACATTTACACCAACAAGCAACCAATTTTGCAACTAATTTTGCCCAACTCTACATAGGTGTTGCCTTATGAAAGAAAATGAACATAAAAATTGGGGATCTTTCCAACAACAAAAAAGAGAATAGAATACATTCACAGTAACAAGCAACTAACTTTTCTCTACAAGTAACTAATTTTTCCCAAGAAAATAGAATAGAGTACATTTACACCAACAAGCAACCAATTTTGCAACTAATTTTTCCCAACTCTACATAGGTGTTCCCTTATGAAAGAAAATGAACATAAATATTGGGGATATTATTAATCTTGTATATTGATCTAGGAACAAAAAATCAATCTCCTCAAAGACTAATCAACAAATAACTCATGAAATGATGTAATCGGTCTACAGGAATAGTAGCCGCTCTGTATTCACATAAAGAATGAATGATTACAATTAAAATGTCATGCTACAAGCATGAATGAAGAGACAATTCGAATTTCTTAGGACGTCATTCGAATTGAATGAGTGAGTCTAGCTTAACTGACTATAAGCCATGTTTCACACTCAGTTAACCACTGATCAAAACCCTAATTGACTGAACTAACCCTAGTTGAAGTCAGAGTGCAATAAATGACTGAGTCTCAACTGAAAGAGATTAGACACGTGCCACAACTCACTAACCATCAAGAGGTAGCACTATACTGATCTAATGAACCCCGATGAGGTTAACTAAAGTTGAACTGCACATGAGAAGTTGGTGGAGGTGCCCCTGTTGACTCTAGTTCATTAAATAATATATTTAATGAGAGGAGGTGCCTTAAATGACCTGTTTAACTGATTGTGAACATTAGTTAGCAATTAGGTGCATTAATATCACTCGCATCACCCCCAGAGTGCTCCAGTTAGCCTCCCTGAATGTAGGAGAAGGGTAAGTTAGCCTCCTTAACTGAAGGTAGGCATGGGTGTGACTGGATGATGTCAATTAATGCTCCACTGATGTCAATTAATTTCAATTATACTTAGGATAGTGCTTTAACTAGGCCAATTTGACCAGAAAGAGTGTGTATGGGGGTAAATGTCTCCAACACCCCCCCTTAATCTATACTCAAGAAGAGTTAGAAAATATAAATGCATAAAAATTCTAGGGCCATGACAACAAAGGCCATAGGTCACCCTATACAATAAAGTAACTGCTTAATATAACCAAGGAAATGGGAAAAATACCCCCCTTCAAACTAAGCAGTAAATCAAGAATTGGTTCTTCTATGCAGTAGCATCCTGAGACTGTGCATGTGAACCTATGAATCCAAACTAAATGAATATTTCTAAAGGAATGTTCCACTTTGGAAGAAGAACAATGCACTCAACTGAATCAGAAATATAAACAACTGCACGGTGAAAACTGGACCCATGTAGAGTAGCTGAAATCATCTGAAGAGAGAGCAAAGGTTCTTGAGGATTTGAACCATGTGTGGAACACTCAAGAAACTGATATGTTGTATCCTTGAACAGTAAACCATGAGTGGTAAAATCAGCTCCAAATATTAGGAGCAAGTGTCCAAGCGGATGTAGAATGTCTTCCTCTTTACTAGTTCTGTGAGGAGATGAGCATGTGACCAAAGGTAGAGAGGCCTTAGTACTATGGAGAGTGATTTCTTGAGCTCCATAATTTGATATAGATTCTGAAATAGCTAATGAATCACATAATAAAATATCAGCAACCTCATATGAGGAAACTAACAACAAATCCCCATCAGCAGGTTTGAAGAGAAAGTGCGGTACTTGATTTTTCACATCGGAATTGGTGAAAGTAGCTATAAGCATGGCTGAAAAATATTTGATTTTAAAATATTACCACAATAATATCATATTAGAATGTAAATCAGATCTAAATAAGTTCACAACAGATCCAAAACTATGAAATGAAATCAAATCCCCAACAACAGTTTTGTAGGAGACTTGCGGTACTTGTTTCTTCACACCGTTGATGAGAAGAGCTACAAGCATTATTGAAGGTTTATGAACGTGGAATTTTGAAAAAATAAATATCAGATCAGATCCAAATAAGATCATGTTAGATCCAATAAGGTTCATATCAGATCCAAAATTATGGTCAACCAATACGGTGGATGCATAATTGTCTTTTTTTCCAAAATTTTGAATTTTGGTGCATGCAATCTTGTAGGATTTTGCTGGAAGATCTAGATCATGGGGAGCGAATGTGTCACTCTTATAATCTAATATTTCTTCCAAAATATCCACTTTTTTACATATTTGCACACAAGAAGCAACATTAAAGGGAGAAAAATCAAATTTCTCTTCACTTTCGGAAGCAATTACTAGTAAATTTTGCACAGAATTCAAAGGAAAAACATCGATGAATGTTTGCATGGAAGTGCAGCAGTATTTTTCTTCAATATTAGATATTCAAATGTCTTCTTCTGTTTCAGCAATATGAGGAGATGAGATATCAGAGATCTCATGAACTTCTGGAGTATCAGGAGAAGGAGTCAGTACATGAAGACTTTCTTCAATTCGAATTGACTGTGTAGAAGATTTTGCTTCATCTTCATCTTGAACAACTTCATCAAAGAGAGTAGAGGCCAAGAATTTTGAGTAAATAACTCTTGTGTTGATGGATGTAATCTCCAAAGTGCTATTATGATACTCATTGTGCTTGCCAAAAGTTTATGTCCAATTTTCTCTAGCAATCCTTTGGGTATTCAACAGAACCAATAAGGTAGCGCAAGCTAGGAGAAAGGGCTAGACACATTGCTCCAAAATATATATCACCGTCATTTAGCCAGTCATTCTCATTTTGATAAGACTATTTTCCAAGTCCAATAGAAACCTCATAGAGACCTCGTCTCTTCAGAGATGCAATCATCTTCAACTTCCATTCTGAATATCTTGTGAATGGGGTGAGAAGAGGGACTCATGAGTCCATTCAAAGTTTTACCTGTTAAAACCTGCAAATCACAACAAAAGGAGCACCGTAAGGTTGGACAGCCTACACATTTTAGTATTTCATTACACCCAGCATAGTTGATCAAGAAAGCTTGATCAACAAGTTCTTTACTTGGGGTATTAAGTGGTAAGCCTTGGCTTCTGGTGCAGTGGTGGATTTTTGAGCTATTGCTCAATTTTTCATGCAGAAATCTATTCAAAAGATTGTTTTTGAGAGATAGAGCTTCGTCCCTCCATGAGCGCCGATACCATATAAATCTTGTATATTATCTAGGAACAAAGAATCAATCTCATCAGAGATTAATCAGCAAATAACTCATGAAATGGTGTAATCGGTCTAAAGGAATAGTAGCCGCTCTCTATTCACATAAAGAATGAATGATTACAATTACAATGTCATGCTACAAGCATGAATGAAGAGTCAATTTGAATTCCTTAGGAGGTCATTTGAATTGAATGAGTGAGTCTAGCTTAACTGACTATAAGCCATGGTTCACACTCAGTTAACCACTGATCAAAACCCTAAATGACTGAACTAACCCTAATTGAAGTCAGAGTGCAACAAATGACTAAGTCTCAATTGAAAGAGATCAGACACATGTCATAGCTCACCAACCATCAAGAGGTAGTGCTATACTGACTCCAATGAACCTCGATAAGGTTAACTGAAGTTGAACTGCACATCAGAATTTGGTGGAGGCGCCCCTGTTGCCTCTAGTTCATTAAATAATCATTAAGTAATATATTTAATGAGAAGAGGCTCCTTAACTGACCTATTTAACTGATTGTAACCACCAATTAGCAATTAGGTGCATTAATATCACTCACATCACCCCTGGAGTGCTCTAGTTAGCCTCCCCGAATGTAGGAGAAGGCCACGTTAGCCTCCTTCACTAAAGGTAGGCATGGGTGTGACTAGATGATGTCAATTAATGCTCCACTGATGTCAATTAATGTCAATTATACTTAGGATAGTGGTTTAACTAGGCCAATTTGACCAAAAAGAGTGTGTATGGTGGTAAATGTCTCCAACACCCCCCCTTAAGCTATACTCAGGAAGAGTTAGAAAACATAAATGCATAAAAATGGCCATAGGTCACCCTGTACAATAAAGTAACTGCTTAATATAACCAAGGAAACGGGGAAAACCTCATGGAAAAAATACCCCCCCCAAACTAAGCAGTAAACCAAGAATTGGTTCTTCTATGTAGCAGCATCCTGAGAATGTGCATGTGAACCTTTGAATCCAAACTAAATGAATATGTTTGGAGGAATCTTCCACTTTCGAATAAGAACAATGCACTCAACTGAATCAGAAATATAAACAACTGCACGGTGAAAACGGGACCCATGTAGAGTAGCTGAAATCATCTGAAGAGAGAGTAAAGGTTCTTGAGGATTCGAACCATGTGTGCAAAAATCCAGAAACTGATATGTTACAGCCTTGAACAGTAAACCATGAGTGGTAAAATCAGCCCCAAATATTATTAGAAAGTGTCCAAGCAGATGCAGAATGTCTTCCTCTTTACTAGTTCTGTGAGGAGATGAGCATGTGACCAAAGGTAGAGAAGCCCTGGGACTATGGAGAGAAATTGTTTGAGCTCTATAATCTGATAAAGCTAATGAATCACAGAATAAAATATCAGCAACCTCATATGAGGAAACTAACACCAAATCCCCATCAGCGGTTTTGAAGAGAAAATGCGGTACTTGATTTTTCACATTGAAATTCGTGAGAGCAGCTACAAGCATGGCTGAAAGATATTGGATTTTAAAATATGAACAAAATAATATTAGATTATAATGTAAATCATATCTAAATAAGGTCACAACATATCCAAAACTGTGAAATGAAATCAAATCCCCAGCAGTAGTTTTGAAGGAGACTTGTGGTTCTTGTTTCTTCACACCGATGATGAGAATAGATACAAGTAGTATGTTGGTCGCTATGGGTAGACCCGGGTTTACTGTAATGTACCAACAACACCCCTAGCCATTAGAGAGAATTTGAGGTCAAAAATGGGCTTGAAAAGGACCAAAATGTACTATAAAAATCAACCAATTACATTCTAGTATATGACATCATCGCCCATGGTTGAGGTGGCATTGCATGAGTTAAGAATGCTTATTTGTCACATTTTCTATGGTGGATGAAAACCCATAGTTAACCAAGGTAGTGGTACAAGTACTTTTAAGTCATAAAGTGAAGTACTCATAATAAAAGTCATTTCACACTTTCTCATAAAATAATATTATTGTTATTTTCAAGTAAAGTACTCACAATTCACTTTCTCATAAAATAATATTATTGTCATTTTCAAGTAAAGTACTCATAATTCATAAAAATGTCTTTTCACATTTTTCTATAAAATAATATATTGTCATTTTCATGTTTTTTTAATTTTAAATTATATATTCACTCAATTGTATTTAATATCAAAATGTCAAACTAATATATATATATATATATATATATATATATATATATAATCTTATACTTTTAAAATAAATTAAATTCATGAATGATATTTATATGAAAAAAATATGTTAGTTATGTATATAAATTAAATTCATTTTTGTTTAATTTTATTTACAAGTTCAAGACAAGTAAGTGCTAAAGGACAATAATTTTTTGGAAATTTACAATGAATCTTAGTCACATCATTGTAGAATTATTTTATTAATTTTATTTATAGTCAATTTAGAAAAGTAACTCAACCATGGTTATTTATATTGTGCATAAAAAGTAGTGTAGGAGGTGAGTTGTCATATATACCTACCCCATAAAACCCCTCTCTCATAATATTTTAATATATCTTATATTTTTGTAGTACATCTCTTAGGAGGCCCATTTTTTACCTCAAATTCTCTCTAATGTCACTGGCCCTTTCGGCGACAGACCGCAGAGCGGCCTGAAGTCTCACCCGAAGTGATTCTAATGGGTTGGACAAAGACTTAAGTGTCTTTGACCAGGTTCTGTCGCATCCTGTGCGTGTCTCGCGGCTTTCCTTAGCCCGCGAGATCTCTCTCTATGCGACGCACAGCTTCCTCTTCCTCGCACTGACTCTAGCCTTGTCGTGTCGCCGCGTCCGGGGCAACACGTAACTCTCTCCTACGCTATATCCCTAACCGCAACGCACCCCAGCTCTTCTGATGGTGCGATATCGCTTCCTTGCGATATCCTACCGCTCAGCGTACTTAGTGTTACTTGCGTCCGACTTACAAGACTTCCACATACAAGGCTATTTAACACTACGATGCTTAATTATCTTGAGTGAAACATAGACAAACGCTTATACAGAATGCTTAAAGACTTCGACTTGTATTTATCCTTCTATACTGATGCGAACTGAATAACACATACATACATATAACTGTAAGCAAAGTTCATGTAAATAAATAACAGATACACAAATAAGCGCAATCACATGAATCAATCACATAACACTGAGGTTTTACGTGGTTCACTTCCAGGATGGAAGCTACGTCCACAGAACTGTGTTTCTCTATTATAACTCAGGGGAAGTAAACACAGTTTTGCTGCACCGCATATGCAGCTTGAGATCTTCTGGGTAACTCCGCACACAGCCTGGAGCCCTTCTCTCTTAGATCTCTTTTCTATCTCTATATTGCTTCTCTACAATATCTTCTTCCCTCTCTGTCAATCCCTGCGGATTTTTACCTACAGGCTCAATGAGCCAGCTACTGGTTCAGTAAGATAACTACAGCTAATAACAGAACCAGAGCTCATCTTCTACAACACAATTATCTAACTAACCAACCTCTTACTGTCTCACTATATCAGCCAACTATCTAACCCTTTTACAATACAAAATATATCCCTTTATAGGCGGCCCGAAGGTCTCTCCATTACAACACTATGGGCCTGTCCCAACAATAACCCAAAACCCTAACTAGTGATAGTAGGAATATGTGTACTTGGAGTAGTTGCTTTCCATCACACCACTGCTCTCTGCAGTCTTCCATGCTTCCTAGCACTGACCATGGGTACCGTGCATCGCTTCCCGTCACCACAGCTTCCTGCAGTCTTCCATGCTTCCCAGCGCTGACCATGGATACCGGTGCTGCTTCCCTCTTTTGTCCTTCGTCTTCAATACCTCGGCCTCGTTGCTCCTTTTCCTTTATGAGGGTAGTTGAGCCATCCTGTCTTCATTGCTTCCTTCAATGCAGTGGGTGAGCTCTCTCTTCTCTACTGCTCAGGTACTGTCGTCTTCTTTGACTTCTCTGTCCCAACAGTCATGGTTTTTGGCTCTGATCTGTAGCTAGAAACATGCTACGGTGTCGTAGCTTTACTTTATCTCTTCATCTTTGCCAAAACTATCTATCCGCCAAAATGACAGCTTCTCCTGTAGCTGTGGAACCTTGCTCCAACAGTCCCCTAACACTTACTTGTGGCTCGTCCCTAAGCCACTACCAGCGGGCTTCTCTTGCTGTAGCTTCTCCTTGGCTTCCTGCGAAGTCCGTTGAAACTTGTCCTGAAGTCCTGCGAGTTCATTCTACATAGCCTCGACACGCTCCTGTGCCGTATCGAGCATAGTTTCACTAATACTGGAGTCCTCTGTGTTCTTAGTTCATAGGTCTCGCATATTTTTCCGTAGGTGAGCGGCTCTCTTAAGGACCCTAATCTTTCGAGAAGCCTTCCCTAGATATCCTCTTTTCTCTATCTGGGTTAGAACTCGTGCTATGAGGAAGATATAAATTTGTATCTTCCAGCCTTCTCGAAACATTTCATTCAGTCTAGATCCTTTCATATGAAAGCGACACAAACCATGAATTCCATTCCGAGAACAAGCCTTTGTCTGCACGTTGGAGCTCTACTGGTTGGATTTTCTTTTCTGTTTCACTTTTCTTCTCAGCAAATTGCTCCAGGTAGTCATGATGCCTATGATCTGTAGATTGTCATTTCTTTGCCTCGGCAATCTCTTGTTCTTCTCTTAGCTGATCAGTTAGGTCATCTTCCTTCTCCCGTTGCCTTCTTTTTCTCATTTTTACTTTCTTCTTGGCGAGATATTTCTTCTCATCATTCTTCTACTATGCTTTCTTATCTTCAGTGATCGGCTCATCTTTCTTCTTCTCTGCAGCAGAGACTTTGATGACATCTTCTACATCCTGCACTTGACTCCTCATCCTTGGCAGCTGTCTAACTTGTGATGTATCTAACTTCACAACCTTGGGCGGCGGCGTCGCCATAGCAGACGCGAGGCCTCCACGCTCGAAGCATTTCACAATGGCTTTGATAGGTTCCTCCTCAGCCAGAACCCTCTCGGTGGGATATGCTGGACGAGAAATGGCTGCGAATTATGGAAATTAAGCACTCTGTAATGGAATTAGTTCTACACAGGGAAACTCAACAACTTACTCTATAGCTCTCGGGTCTTTGCAAATGTAACCCGTCTGAATAAATAATTCCTGCTTTTATGCCCAAGGCAATAATCCCAAACACAACGGTCATCTAGGATGAACCCATCGGCCATATTAATTGCATGGATGAGATCACATCCGTCAGCTCGATCCTCATTAATTTCTCAAATCCAATCCAATTTCCCTCGAAATCTGTGTGCAAGTTGCCGGTCTCGTCAAAGATTTTACCAAATCTGGAAAATTGATTATGCTGTTGCCAAATCTACGGTAAGGTATACCGGTCGTTTCTTCAATAAATTCCTGTCAGAAGGAGACTTGACTGGCCTTCTGTCGTGTTGTCAAACTGGGTACGTGGCATGGAGAAACATCGCGATGTTGCGATGCCTCACCGCATCACCTGCTCAAACTTAAGCGTTCTTTTTTTTTCACAAGCCGCTTAAGACTTGAGCAAAATGAACCGTCCTTATGCGATTCCTTATACTTAAAATACCTGCCGGTGTAGACTAATTCGCGGTGCGATGCCTCCTTTCAACTACACCGAACATCTGCACTACTATAAGCTGTCTAAGCTAGGGCTGAGAGGTGGAGTGGCTATCACTATAGAGCTTGAGCCTACTACCATTGATCAATGTGGGAAGAAGCTCCCCATTCAGTTTGCTGAGCTGAATGGCACCTCCCTCTGTAACTTGCTGTATCTGATATGGCCCCAGCCAATGCATCTTGAACTTTCCTGGAAACTTAATAAAATTACTGTCATAAAGGAGCACGAAGTCTCCTATTTGAAAAGTCTTGCTCTTAATGTGTCTGTCATGCCAAGCTTTTTCTCGTGCCTTCTGCACTTTCTGGTGAAAGCCTGCGATGAATCTGTCTTCCTCTAAGGAAAGCAGCTGCGCTAGCCTTTCATGCACGATGTCTGTATCAGCCATCCCTGTAATCTGAGCAATTATTAAGCTGGGAAGAATATACTCCATAGGCATAATAGCCTCCTGTCCATACACCAAGCTGAAAGGTGTGTGTCCTGTAAGTTACTTGCATGTAGTCCTATATGCCCATAATATAGTGTTAACTCTGAGGTCCCAATCATTCCTTTGGCTATTGCAGATCTTAGTAAGAGCATTTTCTAAAATCTTGTTAAAGGCCTCCACCGTACCATTAGCTTGCGGGTGGTAGGGAGTGCTCTTATGGTGATGTATCTGGAATTCTTCTATCAAGGCCTCAATGGTGCGATTCAAGAAATGTGTGCCTTGGTCACTCATCAAAAATACTGGGCATCCAAATCTACTGATGATGTTTTGAAAAAGGAACTGTGCGGCTATAGCAGCATCACAATTTCTTACTGCTTTGGCCTCTGCCCACCTGGTGAGGTACTCTGTTCCAATGATGACATATCTTGCACCAATTCATTTTCCTGGTGGGTTGATAGGACCGACAAATTCTATAGCCCACTTGTCAAATGCGCGGAGCGTAATCTGCGGTTGCAGCGGAATTTCATCTCGTCGCGACAGTTTTCCTACCCTCTGGTAAATATTGCAGCATCTGCACAAGTCCTTAGTGTCTTTGTGTATCGTAGGCCACCATAATCCTGTGGCTAGGATTTTCTGCGCAGTCGGCTTTCCTGCGAAATGACCTCCTGTGGTACCTGAATGTGCCTCTCTGATAATAGCCTCTTTTTCATGCGGCATCACACATCTGCGTAGGACTTCATCTAGACCTAACTTGTATAGCTGTCCTACGATCAGGGTGAAGTCTGCTGCTTTAACAACCAACTGCTTCTTTTGATGCTTAGTAAACTCAACAGGTACCCATCCTGTTGTGAGAAAGTGAATGATATCAGCATAGTACTGATCTGCGATCTAGATAGAAAACAACTGTGCATCTGAAAAATTGTCCTCTAGATTACTTAGCTCTTATCCTGAGTCTATTCGCGATAGATGGTCAGGTCCGGTGTTCAATTTTCCTGGTTTCACAATGATTTCAAAATCATACTCCTGAAATAAGAGTAACCATCTACAGATTCGTCCCCCTAACACTGGCTTATTGACTAGATACTTCAATGCGGAATGGTCAGTAAACATTTTGAACGAGGCACCCAACAGGTAGTGCCTAAACTTCTGTAGAGCGTACACCATAGCTAGGCCTTCTCTTTCTGTCGTGGTGTAGTTCGTTTTTTCCGTCGATAGCTTTCTGTTGGAGTATGCGATACGATGATCGATACATCCTTCTCCTGGTTGCGTTAACACAATCCCTAGTGTGATGCCAGATGCATCCACATGTACATGGAACGGCTTAGTCCAGTCTGGAAATACTAAGATGGGTGTTGTAACCATCTTCTCTTTAAGTGTGTCTAGGCTTTGCTGGCATTCCTCATTCCATAGGAATTTTACATATTTCTTTAACAGTTTTTCCATCGATGCTGTAATATTTGCGTAGCCCTTGATGAATTTTCTGTAGTACCCGGTATGACCAAGTACTGTCCTCAGTTGTTTGATTGAGTTGGGTGCTGGGAGATTTACAATGATGGCAATCTTTGCGGGATCTACCATCAAGCCTTTCCTGCAAACAATGTGACCCAACAAAATACCGAATGGCGCACAGAATATACATTTTTTCAGGTTTAGAGAAATCTGGTACTGCCTACATTTTTTTAACATCAGTCTTAAATCTCCTATGTGCTTGTCAATTAATCCAAATACAGTCCAATCATCGAAGTAAACTTCTAGGAATTTATGGATGTATTCTTTAAATACAGCAACTACTACTCTAGAAAAGATAGCTGGTGCAT
The DNA here is from genome assembly GCA_001517045.1 of Pseudotsuga menziesii. Lineage (NCBI taxonomy): Eukaryota > Viridiplantae > Streptophyta > Pinopsida > Pinales > Pinaceae > Pseudotsuga > Pseudotsuga menziesii. The sequence goes on from LPNX010515239.1 coordinate 366,057, forward strand.
TCTTAAGACCAAAGGGCATTATCGTATACTAGAATGAGCCCCATTCTGTTGCAAAGTTGTTCTTAGATCGATCTTCTGGATGAATTATGATCTGGTGATAGCTTGAAAATCCATCAGTGAAGGAGTAGACCTCCTGTCTTCCCACATTGTCTAGCACTTCATCAGTGAAGGGCGTCGAAAACGGATCATGAAGTGATGCATCATTGACTTTACGTAGATCGACACAGCTCCTGATGTATCCTTTGGTTTTCTTTTCTTATACGACCATGGGACTAACCCATTCGCTTTCTTCTACTGGTTCAATGATGCCTGCTGCTAGCATCTTATTGATCTCATCCTTGACTTTTTTTTTATAGCGTGGATTTAATCTGTAAGGACACTGCTTGACTGGTCTGGCATCCTCCTTCAATGGTATCCTCATTACTCCTAGGTCGCCAACTATTCTCTTCATCTCTGTGAACTTGGTGGGAAATAGGTCCTGATAGTCATGTAGCAAGTCTGCATTCTATCCAACTGTTTCATCGTCCCAATAGTCTCCAATAGAGGCAAACTTTGGTTCTGTGTCTGTGCCAATATTGATCTTTTTAGTTTTGATGGGCTCTGTGATTGCTGGGATTTCTAACTTTGGCCCATCAACATCACGAGTCCCTTCTGACTTCGGAATGTTGATGTTGTGAGTATCCTCATGCTCATCCTCTGGATTTGCTGCGAAGTTATAGCACTCGAGCGTATCTTCTAACTGGATGGCCCACTCTGGTTGAGTACGTATTGATAGGGTACAATCCTCAAATATCTTAATCTTTATTACGTCTAGGGCCTGATCAACACTCGGATACTCAGATTCAAAAGCGAAGGTGAGTAGAAAGCTGTCTATCATAAGTGGCCATGTAGTCATTCCCTTGCACAATTCAGTCTCTGTGTATCAGTTCGTTGGAACTGTGTCCAAAGTGTGAATGAATCGATGAACCCATTCATCCTCGAGAATGTCCGACCGATTCTATTCACATATCTGAATATGTGACCTGGGGTCACTTTCTCCTGTGTATCTCTGTTGGACATACTCTCCGTCGGTAGAGAATCTGATCGCGATCAATCTCTTAAGATCATCCCATGATGTGATATTCTCTTTATGTGCATACCACCATCTTGTAGGTGTAGCTCGTACTGCAAGGCCCATAGCTGTGATCCTCTGCTCGTGAGGAATTTGTTATTCGAATTGCGTGAGAAAGTCCTGGATATCTGTTAAACCATGAAATGATGGAATCTCGTTGATCTCTGCGCCAATCCATCGCAGTGACTTAGTCATATACACACATCTGCGCGCTGAGAATTCATAAAGTCTGTTTTTCAAGTTCTCTAGACCAACATCCGAATCTGATGCGCATGAGTTATAGCATCGCCAACTAATGTTCCCTTCTGTGGTTGGATTGATGTAGTCGCTCTGGTTCACAGTCATCTGATAGAGACTCTCCATGTTATGTGCCTCTTCCTCTGCTCAGATAGGTTCAATGTATCTAGGACCCTGAAGAGGATCCAACGGTGCGATGACCCGGATCTGCGCGTCCTCAAATTTCATTTGTCTTCTTTTGAGGTCGATAACGGCCATGTTACCGATCGCCCAATCAATGCCTAGTAATGCTGGATATGGTCGACTATCGCCAATGATTTCTATAACTTCAAAGTCCGTAGAGCTGCAAACTCCATCAATGTCGACTGGCACCTGGGGTAATAAACCTAATGGAGATACCCGCTGGTGATTAGCTAATCTCAGATGGATAGGTGATCTAACTAACTTAGGGCTACCCATCTGCTCCCATGTCTGCTTAGTCAGAACATTTACCTCTGATGCTAGATCTAGGATCACCTCATCCATTTCAAATTCTCCAACCTGTGATGTGAGTCGCATCTCTCTTCCTGTTCTTGTATGGCCCATAATGTTATGAACAACACGCTGTGCACTGCTCTCGTAAGAAGATGGTTGACACTGATCTATGATGTGCTGAAGTTCTCCGATAGCTTGCTCATTTCTCACGAGTTTTAAACAACTCCGCAGGAAGGATTGTACGCTTCCTGTCAACTCCTCCTCGTCGCATGTGCCTGATGTGGTATCCTGCGATATCTGTTTAGGGATAACGCCACAAGGTGCTTGCTGTGGTACGCCCCTAGACGGTGGTACCTGCAATCCTGATTGCATAGGGTCATCAAAGAAAGTCTTAGCTTCCTGAAATGTCTATTTATTCTTCTGTAGGTCAAGTGGTGTTTCTTTGTTAGGATATTTACGCACCCATTCCTGACCTATGTTCTTTTCATTATCCTGTGATGTCCCATTTGTTGAAGCACCGCTGCGAGTCATAATGTTGACTCTTGGTTCTGGTTCTTCCTGCTCAACAACAATAAGCTGAATGTTCTGGTGTACTGCTGGCTTAGGTTCTCTAATCTTAGCTATCAAGGTAGGACATTCTTCTATAGCGTGATCGTAAGATTTGCAATAGTTACATGTGGTGCTGGGGCTCTGGAAGTCCCTAGCATAATGTCCTAGAACTCCACAGTTGTAACAAGGGACTGGTCCGTGACCATGGCCAAAGACTTCTCCATGTCCAAAGCCTCCTCCACGTCCTTGTCCTCTGAATCCTCCTCCACGACCAACTTCAGCTGGATCATGCTGTGGTCCTGCTGCTGGACCCTGTGTCTCTTATTGGACTCTGTACAAGTCATGTTTTCTATCTACCATGAGATCATAGGCTCTACAATAATGTTCATCATGGCCTACGGACTTGCAGAAGACACAGTATAAGTTCTTAGGGGTTTGCACGTACTTCTGAAGTAGAGGGCATTGTTGAGGTGGATGTCCTCGTGTTTTGCATATTTCACACCATAGCCCATGGGTTTGTGGTAAGGGGTTTGGAGCCCCACTTGCTAGATATTCTACAAAGACTGGGCAGTTGTCTTTAGTATGGCCTTGTGCTTTACATCTTACACACCATATGTCTTGCACACCCTCTTTCCCTTTCTTAAGCTCATGCAACTGTAATGTGAGATTAGCCAACTAGTTTTGTAAAGTTGTCATGCCTGTACTAGTCTCAGCTAGAGGTGAAGCCTTTAGTTTCATCGCCATCTCCAATGCGTTGTCCTGTGTCTGGAGTTTCTACTGCATTAATGGAAGTCTGATGTGAGGGAGCAGCGTTGCAATAAACCATTCCTTATGCTGCTCTGGTGTAAACTCAAAGCTGACTTGGTCTATAAGGGCTTTGAATTTATGATCAAAGTCCCACACTAACTCTGTAGGTAACTGTTTAATGTCTTTGAGCTCTGTAATGCACTGTGACTCAGACTTAGGTTTCTTAAACTCTTTAATCATGGCGGTCCTGACCTAGACAAGTGTTCTGGGTACCACTGCGGCATACTTCATATACCATGTTAAGGCTCGTTCTCTCAATGTGGTGACCAACTGTACAAGTTTAAGATTATCATCATGGATTTCTTTAATGGTCCACACATCTTCGCATAGAAACCAATGCTGTTCTGGGTCCTCTGCCCCTCTACCCTTAAAGATAGGTAGCTTCATGTCATCCCCCATTCTATTTCTACGTGGTGGATGTTGATTTGCTATGTTACTACCACTCGACGGTGTAGGTGGAGGTGATGTAGCGGTAGTATGTACTATCTGCGAACTACTGGATGGAGTCCCTACGGGATTGCTCTGAGTCCCAGTTTGTTTCTGTGGGGTGTAAGGGTGGTAAGGGATACCCCCTTCTGTTCTTTTTGTGGTACTATAACTCTGTGGTCTATTATTATCTGAACTTTCTTCAAATATGGGAGATCTGAAATCTACTTTATATTTCTTTCCACTACGTGTACGTCCAATGTCATCCAAATCACTTTCAAAGTCTTGTGACATTACTATCTTTACTTATTCATCTGAAACTAGATCCATTGTTCATTTTTCATGTAATAGCATCTTAATGGACAAGTTTAAAGATCTTAGGTACTTACCACGATATCCTTTGAAGAAGTACCGCTCTGCCTCGCTGAAGCTTTTTCTTTGATCAATAGCAAATTGTGTAACAAAGCCTTCTAGCACACTCGCAAGCCAGAAGTCTACTGTCCTCGTAATGGGATTATCAAGGTTCTTCACGGTCTGAATTAGCTTCGGTGTCCACACAATGTTTCTTTTCTTCTTGAATATGTTCGTATTAGTCAGCTTTGATAACCAGTCATATAACTCGTCTGCATAGGTTACAAAAAATATCGCATGCAGATCTGTAACGATATGTTTTTGCAACCAGGCTTCTGTACTAAGCCTCGGGCTCTTGTTCTCTTTCTCAGCAAATGATTTCTTGTTCGACACAACCCACTCATGGATTTATTCTCTAGTAGGATGCCAGCAGAACATCAGTGCTCAGTTTGTTCAAAATCGGAAACGGAACCATTTGTTGGTCCCTATGGGCAGACCCGGGTTTACTGTAATGTACCAACAACACCCCTAGCTCACTGGCCCTTTCCGCGACAGACCGTAGAGTGGCCTGAAGTCTCACCCAAAGTGATTCTAATGGGTTGGAAAAAGACTCAAGTGTCTTTGACCAGGTTCTGTCGCATCCTGTGCGTGTCTCGCGGCTCTCCTTAGCCCGCAAGATCTCTCTCTCTGCGACGCGCAGCTTCCTCTTCCTCGTACTGACTCTAGCCTTATCGCGTCACTACGTCCGGGGAAACACGTAACTCTCTCCTAGGCTAGATCCCTAATCTCAATGCACCCCAGCTCCTCTGATGGTGCAATATCGCTTCCCTGTGATATCCTACCATTGTGGCTCAGCGTACTTAGTTTTACTTGTGTCCGACTTATGAGACTTCCACATACAAGGCTATTTAACACTGTGACGATTAATTATCTTGAGTGAAACATAGAAAAACTCTTATATAGAATGCTTAAATACTTTGACTTGTATTCATCCTTCTATATTGATGCAAACTAAATAACACATACATACATCTAACTGTAAGCAAATTTCATGTAAATAAATGACAGATACACAAATAAGCGCAATCACATGAATCAATCACATAACACTGAGGTTTTACGTGGTTCACTTCCAGGATGGAAGCTACGTCCACAGAACTGTGTTTCTCTATTATAACTCAGGGGAAGTAAACACAGTTTTGCTGCACCGCATATGCAGCTTGAGATCTTCTGGGTAACTCCGCACACAGCCTGGAGCCCTTCTCTCTTAGATCTCTTTTCTATCTCTATATTGCTTCTCTACAATATCTTCTTCCCTCTCTGTCAATCCCTGCGGATTGTTACATACAGGTTCAATGAGCCAACTACTGGTTCAGTAAGATAACTACAGCTAATATCAGAACCAGAGCTCAGCTTCTATAACACAACTATCTAACTAACCAACCTCTTATTATCTCACTATATCAGCCAACTATCTAACCCTTTTACAATACAAAATATATCCCTTTATAGGCAGCCCGAAGGTCTCTCCATTACAACACTGTGGGCCTGTCCCAACAGTAACCCAAAACCCTAACTAGTGACAGTCTGCATATCTGTACTTGGAGTAGTCATTTTCCGTCACACCACTGCTCTCTGCAGTCTTCCATGCTTCCCGGCGCTGACCATTGGTACTGTGCACTGCTTCCTGTCACCACAGATTCCTGCAGTCTTCCATGCTTCCCAGTGCTGACCATTGGTACCGGTGCTGCTTCCCTCTTCTGTCCTTCATCTTCAATACCTCGGCCTTGTTGCTCCTTTTCCTTTAGGAGGGTACCTGAACCCTCCTGTCTTCGCCGCTGCCTTCAATGTAGTGGGTGAGCTCTCTCTTCTCAGCCACTCAGGTACTGTCGTCTTCTTTGACTTCTCTGTCCCAACAGTCACATTTTTTAGCTCTGCTCTGTAGCTAGAAACATGCTACAGCGTCATAGCTTTAACTTATCTCTTCATCTTCACCAAAACTGTTTATCTGCCAAAATGGCAGCTTCTCCTATAGCTGTGGGACCCTGCTCCAACATAGTACTGAAGGTTTATGAACCTGGAATTTTGAACCAAAAAATATTAGATCAGATCCAAATAAGATCATATCAAATCCAATAAGGTTCATATCAGATCCAAAATTATGGTCAACCGAGACGGTGGATGCACAGTTGTCTTTTTCTTCAAAATTCTGAATTTTGGTGCATGCAATCTTGCAGGATTTTGCTGGAATATCTAGATCATGGGGAGAAAATGTGTCACTCTTATAATCTGTTATTTCTTCCAAAATATCCAAGTTTTTACATATTTTCACACCAGCAGGAACATTAGAGGGAGAAAAATCAAATTTCTCTTCACTTTCAGAAGCAATTAATGGTAAATTTTGCACAAAATTCAAAGGAGAAACATTGGTGAATGTTTGCATGGAAGTGTAGCAGTATTTTTCTTCAATATTAGAGATTTGAATGTCTTCTTCTATTTCAGAAATATGAGGAGATGAGATATTAGAGATCTCATGAACTTCTGGAGCATCAGGAGAAGGAGTCACTGCATGGAGACTTTCTTCAATTCGAATTGACTGTGTAGAAGATTTTGCTTCATCTTTATCTTGAACAACTTCATCAAAGAGAGTAGAGGCCAAGATTTGTTAGTAAAGAACTCTTGTGGTTCTAGATGTAATCTCCAAATTTCTATGATGATCCTCATTGTGCTTGCCAAAGTTTCTGTCCAATTTTGCCCAGATATCCTTTGGGTATTGAACCAAACCAATAAGTTAGCGCAAGCTAGGAGAAAGGCCCAGACATATTGCTCCAAAAGATCTATCACCATCAATTAGCCAGTCATTCTCATTTTGATAAGACTCTTTTCCAAGTCTAATAGAAACGTCATAGAGACCTCGTCTCTTCAGAGAAGCAATCATCTTCGACTTCCATTCTGAATAGCTTGTGAATGGGGTGAGAAGAGCAACTGATGGGTCCATTCAAATTTGTACTTGTTAAAAAATACAAATCACAACAAAAGGGGCACAGTAAGGTCAGTCAGCCTGCACATTTTTGGCTTTCATCACACCCAGCATAGTTGATCAACAAGTTCTTTACTTGGGGTATTAAGTGGTAAGCCTTGGCTTCTGGTGCAGGGATGGAATTTTGAGCTACTGCTCAATTTTCCATGCAAAAATCTATCAGAAAGCTTGTTTTTGAGGGATAGAGCTTCGTCCCGCTGTGAGCTCTAATACCATATTAATCTTGTATATTGATCTAGGAACAAAGAATCAATCTCATCAAAGATTAATCAACAAATAATTCATGAAATGGTGTAATTGGTCTACAGGAATAGTAGTCGCTCTGTATTCACATAAAGAATGAATGATTACAATTACAATGTCATGCTACAAGCATGAATGAAGAGACAATTCGAATTCCTTAGGAGGTCATTCGAATTGAATGAGTGAGTCTAGCTTAACTGACTGTAAGCCATGGTTCACACTCAGTTAACCACTAATGAAAACCCTAATTGACTCAACTAACCCTAATTGAATTCGAAGTGCAATAAATGACTGAGTCTCAATTGAAAGAGATCAGACACATGTCACAGCTCACCAACCATCAAGATATAGCACTATACTGACTCCAATGAACCCCGATGAGGTTAACTGAAGTTGAACTGCACATCAAAAGTTGGTGGATGTCAAAACCCCAAAAATTTCAAAAAATGTAAAACTTTTAAAAATCATAATATTACAGATAAATATCTCAACTGACATTAATTAGTTATATTAATGTAAGCAGTTTAAATGGTATTTATTAAATATTTTTAATTTTATTTACAGCTGGTTAAGGAGTTTATCGGGTAGTATGCTTAGTTATAAAAACATACTTGTAGTTTACTGACTTTTCTTCCTTCTTGTGACCATAAGGTGATCTGTTATGCGTCACCAGGCTTACTTAGCTTTCGAGCTAACACAGCGGTTTCTATTTTTCTTACAGAGGTACATGTAAGAAGTTGTGGTGCAGCCATTAAAACTTTAAAGTAAAAATTACAAGTTTGTCGTAAGCAAACAGGTTTGAAGATAGAGACCAAGCATTAAAATTTAAGTTAAGGTATAATCGTTTTAATTCCTTCTAGCAGAAGTACATAATGTTCACACAGATATGTCAATTTCTTTATTTTAATACAGTTGCATTTTCTATATAAATAACTTGTCAATTCTTTTAAGAATCACAGTATAAAAACATGGTCGTAAAGTCTATAGTAAGAAATTAAACCTATACCAGCAAATTGAGTAGAAAGAAGACTGATACAAAAAAAAAACTTCTTTTATTACTGTAGGGTATTTTTGCTTGGAAGAACTATTTCTGCCATGTCTTGTTTGTCCTTGAGGTTATCTTCTGAGGAAAATCATGGTCTTCTAAGGTAATTCATTCCTTCTCTATCTTATAAGTTTCATATTACAATTAATGCTTTAATAATGAACCATAATCTATTTGGAAGATAAGTAGGAAGAATATATCTTAGTATTCTACTATCATACTCCCTTTGTAAATTTTTATACTATGTGGGAATGAAAAATATATAACTAGCATCGGCTAAATTCATTGGTTTGTTTTATCATTTACCACGCCTTGAACTGGAATTTCAAATACAAAATTATCTACTGAAACAATTTGTAAATAGTTAAAAAGTCATTAACTCATTAAGAGAAGATAATATTTTCTAGGTTTAGAGGTCAAATTTACTTTATGGTTCTAGGAAAATTCCTAGAGAACAACAAATAACATCAAGGTCTCTCTGCTTTACATTATATTTTGTTTTGATGTGCGACTTCAGCTCCTGTACTATAAGAAAAGGGTTAAAAACTTAGTACCAAGTTTTTACTTCATGAAACCATCATGATATATATACTTATCATAAACTATTCTCCAAAAGAGTGTATACATAACTAACATAATACAAACTACATAAAAACAATAAAAATAAACTATATAGACTCAAAGGTAAGATTCTTCCCCAACATCGAGCTTATATAATCCTTAACTAGTAATCCAATTATTATGATTATTGTAGTTGACTTGTTTATGGAGGTTATTGATGTATCATTTGCATGCACGCAGGGTATAGTTTAAAGCTCCACGACCTTGGAAATAATCATTCGCCAAATGATTTGGATCTATCCTCCATTGTGTCATCGGTTGACTATACAGTTTAACCCACTCTTGGCATAATATTAAAACGCTGGCGTGGCAGCATTTCAGCCCTGTAACGAGTGAATAAAACAGTCATGAGCTAACCCTAACTCATTATTTTCACCGTGCCTCTCGGTACTCTTTGGTCTGCAATGGTGCTGGGCAGTTCTGCGCGGTCTGTGCTCCATGTGTGCTTCTTCTCGTGGCTATCTCCCTCCATCGCGTGTTAGATTCAGTCCATGATCCTCTTCTCTTGTTTCGAAGAATTTTGAGTTAACCCCTACTATTGTTCTGCCTTTTCTTCGAGGGTTTCGAGTGTTGAACCAGACTTCGTTTCTGTACACGGTCGAGTTATAAAATTTTCTTACCTCCGTGCAGATGATGTTTACCTGTTTAGTGAATCGTAGGGCTGGAGATGATGCCTTGCTTCTGCCATGATACAGGTAACGTAAATGCTACAGCTTGTTTTTAAAGTTTTTACCATTTAAATCCTGCAATGAAAATGGTATACTGATAGAGGGTTTTAAATATATACAATACAGGTTTTTTTTTAAGACTTCCAGCATGGCCAACGATACCAGGCAGGACGAGCTAACTTCAAAACGGGTAAGCCTGGTCATGCCATGGCTAGTTTCCCTTGTGGTTTTCAGTTGGAACAGTGTGGGTCGGCTCGAGGAGCTCGAAACCCTTCCAGTTTTTTTCTTCAGACTAGTTTAGGTCTGAAGGTGCTACGGCTTAGGCCGAGATATAAATTTCTTGCTGTCTTTTAAGTTTGCGAGAATTCTATAAGGAATTCTAGGCTTTTAGCCTGTTGTAGAGAGGTTTAACCTCCACTTCTTTTTCTCCATCTATTGTGTAATTTTTGGTTTGAAATTGTTGGGTTTTTTTCGCCCACAGTCCACTATAAAACCTTATTAAAAGTCTCCTTCCTTTCGAAGCTTTGGTAATACTACTCTGTCTGATTTTTTATTTATAAATTGTTTATAAAAAGTTAAACCAGACTTGTGTTAACCTTGATATGAGGTTCTGAAAGAAGGCCGTAAGTAAAACTCTGTTTGTAGTTATGATTTGGTTTTAAAAATTATTAAGATACAAATCTTATGTTATTGTGCTTCTGAAGCTTATACACGCTATATGCCTTTATATAAAATTTTTATTATTGTTACAGGTTAATAAATAAAACAGAGATAAAGTTATGTATTTGGTTATTGATAAGGGTAGGGTTTACCCTTGATTAATATTGAACTTAACTCTGCTCCTTTTTGTGAGTTCTTCTTTACCACAGTATTTTAAGAACTTAGAAACAGAAAAGACTTACTGTGTTTTATTTATTAACCTGGCGACAAGACAATTTTAAGGCTTCTCCTTGTCTAATAATTTTCTTTGTAATTTACTTATCTGGTTACTGAGTTAACCCTGGTTAATATTGATAAATTAAAAGATTAAGGATTAGCTTAAACCCTTAAGCTCGACTATCGAGCGACTTCCAGTTCTGAAGTATTATATTATAGTTTTTATTAATAATTTCATTTATGATGTTACTGTATGTAATAAATTATTAAATTAGAGACGTTTCTAATATTTATGCCCTTATAAAAACATTATAACTGTTGATACCATCTCTTGGTATTATTATAGATGGTGTTATAATACTATAGCTCATTTTTTTGTATAAAAAGTTCTGTACCTTGAGTACTTTCTGGGTTATTGTTTAATAGAATGCTATTAAATCCTTTCTGACAGGTTTTTATACCTGGTATCAATTGATTTCAAAGTTATAACAAAATTTATTCCTTTGAGTTAAAATAACCTGATGTACTTATTAATAAAATGTTTATTTAATTTATAGTGTACAGTATAAGATAAGTTCTTATATTTATTTTATTTGTTTACATTCATAGTTTTAAGTAACTACATTTGTAGTTGTATATTACTATGATGTATATGATGTATATAGTGTGGATATGTTTAAAGATGTTATAAAACAATATTATTTTCCTTTAATCCTATTATAAAATGTTATTTACCCAAAATTGATTTGGGTTCAGCATGTATTTACAAAGCTTGAGTAATTCTATACATTACTTAACAATAATTAAAGGTATATTCCTTTTTATACTTAACTGTATAATTTCTTATAAATTTTACAACAACTATCTATCATAATAGATAATAAAACAAAACAGTTTGTAGTGTATGTATACTTAACCAAATGAAAACATTCTTAACTATGAAGTAAGCTGATATTAGTAGGTTTAACTCTAATAACAAACAGGTAGATGTCAAATAAGTTGTTATCTCCTGCGGACTGTATTCTTCATTTTCAACTCTAAAAGATTAACCCCTACTTGGACTAGCATTAACAGTCCTAACTTAAACTGCTGTAATACTTCGTCTATCTTTTCTTACTTCCTGCTAATACATCCAAAAGAAATAGAGTTACAGTTCTAGATTAATTTAAAGCTGTAGGAAGATAGCTAATAAATTAAACCGATAGACATTTGTGATAGCTGTAAATAAATTAGGGAACTCAGTTCAGAAGAATACTTCTTCTAAACACTGAGATACTGTGCGAGAGTACTATCTGGTGATCCCAGATGTGGAAAAACACAGTAATTTACTAACAATTTTAACTTCTGATATACTGAGATTCTACTTTACTGCATTTAAATAATTATTCAGATATCTAGCTAAACAAAACATGCATTCATTCATATGCAGAAAATAATAAGAAATAAATTATAGAACCTGATTAAGCTGTGGACAACAACAGCAATGGGAGGCCGTTCCTCCCTACCAATTCCTGGAGAGCGCTCAAACAGCGACTTCTCAGGACCCCCGAGCTTGCTCTGGTCTCCCTGGCTTGGAACTAGGTGCAGCAATTCAAATACCAGTCTTCAACTCAGTATTAACTCAGAACTATCAGTCAGTTCTCTCAGCCCAATTAGGTGCAAATAAGAATCAAGTTTTCTGCAGCAATTCACTCAAACACTTCCTTACTATTTCTCCCTATTTCCTCCAATGAAATTCCTGAATAACATTCAGCTGAATGAATTCTTTCTAGAATAAAAACTGAGCAACCTGAGCTCTCTTCATTGAGTACTTTTAAAGATTTCCTAGGTCTTAGTTGGGTTAACTGTCATTTAATGAGCCACCTGCTCACATTCCACTTTCTTGGGGAATCATGACCCCAAATATAGGGAAGTTACCACCTGCAACTTAGGAAGTGCTTGAGGATGCTGCCACTTGTCTTTTGCCTTTCCACCTAGTTCCAACCACCAGTTAGATCAGTAACCTCTTTTAACAGCTCTCCCATGCTGTTGTCTCCATAATTTATTTATTATTAATAAAATATTCTCAATTACACTCCATAACTATTGACTCTACTGAGTCATCAATCCCTACTTAGGATTAAGTTTAACATAATGTCTCAAAAATAAAATAAAACAATTTACATAATTTTACAAAATTGGGGTATGTGACAGTGGAGGCGCCCCTGTTGACTCCAGTTCATTAAATAATCATTAAATAATATATTTAATGAGAGGAGGCACCTTAACTGACCTGTTTAATTGATTGTAACCACCAATTAGCAATTAGGTGCATTAATATCACTCAGATCATCCCTGAAGTGCTCTAGTTAGCCTCCTTGACTGAAGGTAGGCATGGGTGTGACTGGATGATGTCAATTAATGCTCCACTGATGTCAATTGATGTCAATTATACTTAGGATATTGGTTTAACAAGGCCGATTTGACCAAAAAGAGTGTGTATGGTGGTAAATGTCTCCAACAGATCTTTCGAGCAATGAAAAAGAGATTAGAATACATTCACAGTAACAAGCAATTAACTTTTCCCTACAAGTAACTAATTTTTCCTAAGAAAATAGAATAGAGTACGTTTACACCAACAAGCAACCAATTTTGCAACTAATTTTTCCCAACTCTACATAGGTGTTGCCTTGTGAAAGAAAATGAACATAAAAATTGGGGATCTTTCCAGCAACATAGAAATGAAAACATAAGACAAACATCTATATTTTATTTAGGGAAATGATAAATCATAATGAATAGCGGAAAAATTAGAAAGGCTATAGAATTTATAGAGGGTTCAGCTTTTGATTTCATACCTGAAAAGTTTTATTCCAAAGCTGTGAGCTATATTCCAACGCGGCAATTGTTCTCTACCAAGCTTTTATCCGAACACTCCAATTGTTTCTCCTCTAGCAAGCATTTGTCTTCTGACACCAGAATGATATTTGGGACTTAAAATAAGTGAAAAAGATAGCACTCACCGAGAAAGCTAGCAGTGACCGGGATAGTAACTCAGTGAACCATAGGGACTGGAACTGAGGGGGATGGCGGCAGTAAACTAACTTAACAAGCTAGCAATAAACTAACTGAACAAGCTAGCAGTTTACTAGTAAACCCCAGGGATAGTGATATAAAGGATAAGAGTATGTTAACAAAACAACCTCAACAGACTAAGTAAACAAGCGAGCAGCAAACCAATAAGCCACAGGGATAGTGATAAAAGGATACGCAGTAAACTAGCCATGGGGATAGTGATAAAACGATAAGAAGATGTCAATGAACACGATATGATAATAGGATATTAAATCATAAATATAAATATAACGGAAAGGATTTAGGTAGAACATTCCACTTCTTTCAAAACTCTATTAAAAAACAAAAAAATACATTAAAAATACAGCACCGATCATGTCAAAATTTTGAATTTAATATCCATTACCAAATCAAATCAATTCATATAAATCAAATCTACTTGAATCAAAAGTGTAAGTGAAATTCTTTTATTCCATTCATTTAAATCATTTAAATCAAATATACCTGAATCAAAAGTGTAAGTGAAGAGCCATCAAATTAATTAATTCAATTCATTTAAAACAAATCTTGATGAATTTGGAGGCAATTAATGTTTATGATTTGAGAATTATTTTTAAATAAAATACATTTATAATTTTTGTATTTTTAACTAATTGTCACTTCGAAGCATGCACATTTGGTCAAATAAAAGCTTACAACTAATAAAAAAGTAGTAATTTTTAATTTCAAAAATGAAAAATATATTTTATTATTTTTTAAAATTAAAATTAATAGTTATTTTTAACAAAACATTATAAAACAAATATAAAACTTTCAAAAATTAATAGAAAGAAAATAAAGTTTCACAACTGATTGTTGGAAAAATGTAATTACTCGTAGATCTGTACTTGACTTCCATCCGACTCTGTCAGAGTCTGTACAAGTCAAGATCTTGTCTGTCAATCTGACAAGAAGGAAAAGTCCACGAGTAGGCAACATAGTCCAGTCGAATTTATTTCAGAAGCTAAGTTGTTAGGTAGATAGTTATTACAGTCTTTAATGGCAAGTCAGTCGGCCCATGCTGTAGCAATATTCAGGTTGCCTATAAATAGAAGAAGCAATTTGTAAATCAGTTTACACAAAGAAAATAGACAATAGACACTAGAGGAACTCACAGTGAGAAAGAGAAGTCGAAGCTCAAGCTTCTGTGCATGTGATTTAGTTGAAGAGTTGAAGCTTTGTAGACCGACGAGTCTTGACGGACAAGTCTGGACCGACCATTTTGTAACTAACTTGGTCGAAGAGCCGACTTGGTCGAAGCAACTGACTTGGTCGAAGAGCCGACTTGGTCGGAGTAAAAGTGGTCGAGGTAAAAATCAGTCGAACAAGTAAGTCGAAGTAATTTTGGTTGAGTGAAGGACCAACTAAAATTTGTAAAATTGTCTATTCGGACATAGACAAGTTTCACCTGACTAGTGAAAAAGTAAAGTGGTCAGCGTGAAAAGTAAAAGTGAAAATTTGAATATCGACTGAGCCCTAAACCCAAGTTTAGTCAGCTCGGTTTTGACTATCTGGTATCAAAGCAAGGTTATATCGGAGCAAGGTTTATATCAGCCCAATATTTTAGGAAATAAATCTTGTCTTAAAAGGTGGAAATTAATTTTCTAAGGAAAGTTAATTAAAAATTAAAAATGGCTTCCACTTCTGGTTCATTACAACCTCTAAGTTTTACAGGAAAGAATTATGAATATTGGTCTTTAACAATGAAGGCTTTACTCAGAGGTCAAGATGTCTGGGAGATAGTCCAGCATTGTTATGCAGAACTAGCAGACATGGCAACATATAACAATCTCACACAGGCTCAAAAAAATGTCTTGAGAGAACAGAGGAAGAGAGATGGAAAAGCTCTATTTTTCATACATCAAGCTATGCATGAGAGCATACTCCCAAGAATAGAAGCATCAACTAATTCCAAGGAAGAATGGGATATATTGGAGACTGCCTATCAAGGTTTGGATAAGGTAAAGACATCCAAGCTGCAGATTCTGAGAAAATATTTTGAATCTCTATGCATGAAAGATTCAGAGAATGTAGACACATTGTACACCAGAGTTGTTGGGTTGATAAACCAACTGAAATCTCATGGAGAACCCGTATCAGACCAAAGGGTTGTTGAAAAAATCCTTAGAAGTCTTCCCCGAATATTTGAAAACTTGGTTGTGACCATAGAGGAACACACAAAAATGTCGACATTTAGTATTGATGAGCTACAAGCTTCACTCATCAATCATGAACAGAGAATCAGTAGATCACAGACATCATTGGAAGGTGCATTTGTAGCACAGTCATCCATAAGTCGTGGTAGAGTTAGGGGGAGAAACAACTTCAGAGGCAGAGGAAGAAGTTCTTTAGGAGGAGGACGAGGCAGAAGTCCTGCAAATTTCGGTGGCAGAGGAGATAACCAGAACCCAAGTCAGCCAAGTGGCCAGAGGTTTGATAAATAAAAAGTTCAATGTCATTACTGTAAGAAGTTTGGTCATTATGCATATGAATGCAGGAAGAAGCAATATGACCAAGGAAGACAAAGTCCAAGTCAGTCGACCAGCACCAACACTTCGACAGGTGCAATGTTAATGGCATCGACATATCCACTTGAATGCAATGCTGTTCAAGAAAGTCCACATGACATACGATACATAGACTCAGGATGCAGCAACCATATGACTCGTAATTTAAATTTGTTTTCCAGTCTAGATACTTCAGTTAAAACTGATGTTACACTTGGAAACAATGTCCAAGTTATTGTCTTAGGAAAAGGCACTGTTGATATTCTAACCAAACAGGGGGAGAGTAAGTATATCCCTGATATCTATCATGTCAAAGGTCTGAAACATAATCTGTTAAGTATTGGACAGTTGTTACAAAAAGGCTACAAAGTCTACATGGAAGATGAACATTGTGTGATCAAAGACAAGCGTCCAAGCGACCAACTGATAGCAAAAGTGCCAATGACAAGCAACTGCTTGTTTCCATTGAGGATAGTTCCCGAAATAAAAGGGAAGACAAATACAAGAGCTGCATTCAAGGCAGAAAGTGAAGAAACAGTCGAGATCCTTGACAAGAGAGAAAATTGCAGCGCTAATTTGCAAGCTGCATTTCAGACAGAAGTTCAGGATGAATCTTGGTTGTGGCATTTCAGATTTGGACATCTGAATTTTGGTGGGCTGAAGCTACTACACACAAAGAATATGGTGAAGGGATTAACATTGATCGACAGACCAGAGAGGGTTTGTGAAGGCTGCATTTTTGGCAAGCAGCACAAAGAGACATTTCCAGTCGGAAAGTCCTATAGAGCACGCACACCACTTGAAATTGTGCACTCTCACATTTGTGGTCCAATGCAGACATCATCCATTGGTGGCTGCAAGTATTTTCTAACCTTTATTGATGAATACTCAAGAAAGACATGGGTATATTTCTTGAAACACAAATCTGATGCATTTGGTTATTTTCAGTAGTTCAAGGCACTCGTGGAGAACCAGAGTGGTCACCGCATCAAGATTTTAAGGACCGACAGAGGAGGTGAATATGTTTCAAATGAATTTCTTAATTTTTGCAAGACCCATGGCATACAGAGACAATTCACTACACGGTATACACCTCAGCAGAACGGTATTGCCGAAAGGAAGAACAGAACCATCATGGAGATCGCACGCAGCATGTTGGCAGCCAAGCATTTGCCAAATGAGTATTGGGGTGAAGCAGTCGCAACTGCCATATACATTATGAACCGATGTCCGACAAAGAGTGTGAAGAACAAAGTTCCCCAAGAAGCATGGAAAAGTATGATTCATAGTGTTTCCCATTTAAAAGTTTTTGGTTGTGTTGCATATGCTCATATTCGAGATGAACTGAGAAGGAAGCTAGATAAGAAGGGACAAAAGTGTATTTTTTTCGGCTATTCAGAAGACACAAAAGCATACAAGCTGTATGACCCTGTCATAAGGAAAGTGATAATCAGTCGGGATTTTCAATTTGTTGAGAATGATTCATGGGATGGAACCGTCGACATAAATGTCAAGATTGTGTCGAACATTGACAATGATGATATGAAAGAGGAAGTGGTTCAAATACCACATGTAAGTCAACCGGTCGGAGCACCGTCGACTCCCATGACACCAAGACATGGTTCAGCACAAGGACCATCGACACAAGTAGCAGCTCAAGCTACACCAACAAGTACACCAAGAGGACAACAGACTCCATCAAGCATTTCGTCGAGTTTGACATCTGCAGAACCGGTGAAGACAAGAAGTTTGCGGGAGATATATGAAGCTCGTACACCTAATTCATTATCTCTGTTTGCATTATTTTCCCCTATATATGATCCACTAACATTTGAAGAAGCTGTTGAAGAAGAAGTATGGGCACAAGCCATGGATGAAGAAATAGAATGCATTGAGAAAAACCAGACATGGGAACTAGTCAATGTACCAACATACAAGGATGTAATTGGTGTCAAATGGATTTATAAGACAAAGCAAGATGCTGATGGGAATGTGCAAAATCACAAGGAAAGAATGGTAGCAAGAGGGTTCACATAGCAACCCAGCATCGAATTCAATGAAACGTTTGCACCTGTTGCATGCATGGATACAGTCAGAACAGTTTTGGCCATTGCTACACAAAACAAATGTCCAGTTCATCAAATGGATGTCAAGTCGGCATTCTTAAATGGATATCTAGAAGAGGAAGTATATGTGGAACAGCCACAAGGGTATGAAGTTCCAGGTCAATAGCACAAAGTGTACTGGATTAAAAAGACATTATATGGTTTGAAGCAAGCTCCTAGAGCTTGGTACAGTCGGATTGATTCCTATCTTATTGAAAATGGATTTCACAGAAGTGAAAGTGAACTGAATTTGTACACCAAAGTCGATGAGCAAGGTAAAATGTTAATTGTCTGCCTGTATGTAGATGATCTAATATTTACTGGTGATTATGGCATAGTAGATTTTAAAACAGTCATGGAAAGTGAATTTGAAATGACTCATTTGGGGCTTATGAAGTTTTTTCTGGGCATTGAAGTTCAACAGTCTGAAAGTGGTATCTTTATATAACAGTCTAAGTATGCAAGTGAAGTTTTAAAAAGGTTTAACATGTCTAACTGTAAGACAGCCCCAACACCAGTAATAACAGGTTTAAAATTGAGCAAGGATGATGAAGGATCCACTGTAGATCCTACGCTGTTCAAAAGGCTTGTTGGCAGCCTTATGTATTTGACAGCAACAAGATCAGACATTATGTATGGTGTAAGTCTGATCTCAAGGTTCATGGAGTCACCAAAAGACTCACATTGGCAAGCAGGTAAAAGAATTCTGAGATATGTAAGTGGCACAAAAGACCTTGGTATTATGTATTCAACCTCAAAAAATTTTAAACTCATTGGTTACACTGACAGTGACAATGGAGGCAGCATAGATGATAGGGAAAGCACATCTGGGTACACATTTCATTTTGGTACAGGTGTTGTCTCATGGGCTTCAAAGAAACAACCCATAGTAACTCTATCTTCAGCTGAAGCAGAGTATGTTGCAGCAACAAGTGCTGCATGTCAAGCTGTTTGGATGAGGAGAGTCTTAAAAGACTTGTCATAGAACCATCAAGAACTGACAACAATATTCTGTGATAGCAATTCAACCATAGCATTATCAAAGAATCATGTGTTTCACAAGAGAACCAAGCACATCGACACAAGGTTTCATTTTATAAGAGAGTTGGTAAACAAAAAGGAAATTTGTTTGGAATTTTGCACGTCTGAAGACCAACTTGCCGACATATTCACAAAGCCATTGGCAAAGGACACATTCCAGTATCTGCGTAGTTATCTTGGAATGACAAGTTCTCCACAGTGAACTCTGTCATAAACAGAGCATGTCTAAGCTCTGAAACATTTTGTAAATTTTGTTTTAAAAAAATCCCCATCTGCTCATAATTAAGGGGGAGTGTTGGAAAAATGTAATTACTCGTAGATCTGTACTTGACTTCCAGCCCACTCTGTCAGAGTCTATACAAGTCAAGATCTTGTCTGTCAGTCTGACAAGAAGGAAAATTCCACGAGTAGGCAACATAGTCCAGTCGAATTTATTTCAGAAGCTAAGTTGTTAGGTAGATAGTTATTACAGTCTTTAATGGCAAGTCAGTCGGTCCATGCTATAGCAATCTTCAGGTTGCCTATAAATAGAAGCAATTTGTAAATCAGTTTACACAGAGAAAATAGACAATAGACACTAGAGGAACTCACGGTGAGAAAGAGAAGTCAAAGCTCAAGCTTCTGTGCATGTGATTTAGTTGAAGAGCTGAAGCTCTGTAGACCGACGAGTCTGGACGGACAAGTCTGGACCGACCATTTTGTAACCGACTTGGTCGAAGAGCTGATTTGGTCAGAGTAAAAGTGATTGAGGTAAAAATCGGTCGGACAAGTAAGTCGAAGTAATTTTGGTCGAGTGAAGGACCGACTAAAATTTGTAAACTTGTCTAGTCGGACATAGACAAGTTTCACTCGACTGGTGAAAAAGTAAAGTGGTCGGCGTGAAAAGTAAAAGTGAAAATTTGAATATCAACTGAGCCCTAAACCCAAGTTTAGTCGGCTCGGTTTTGGCTATCACTGATCGATTGCTATAAATAACATGTAATCCAACTAAACTAGGCTCAAAACAATTCTTCAAATAGATGCAACAATCAGTGATAATGAACTCCATTGAAAATAATAATAATAATAAATAAAAGAACGATGTAACCCAACATTTTAACAATGATTTAAGTAAGGAATAATAAAAGGAAAGAGAAGTACTCTAGAATCTATGTGTGCACTTGAATTGCAGAATTGACAGCGTCCTTTATTCAATTTCAGATTCAAAAAATCAGAGTGAAAGTAATGGATTGTAACGGCAATGGTCCGGCTCCTTGTGTATCGAATTATTGAGTTCTTAAACACCATTATACAAAAGAATTATTGAAAACTTGAATGGAAGTGATCTGGAAGTGATATACCTCTGTAGCCAATATTTAAATCAATAAGATATTTTTGCAATGACTAAACAATGTTTCTATTTAATTATGGAGAGTTGAGTAATGATTGTTTTTAATACGTGTTGGAATTATAGGTCCAATCAATTCATAAGTAGAAGGATTGCTTTTGTTTTGGCTTTTAATTGTTTTCGAAACGCAAAAAAAAACACTTATTCAAAACTAATGAAATTGTTGTCACTTAACAGAATCTTACCAGTGTTACAAGGTCTTACCAGTGTTAAAAGGTGTGGGCTAGCTATGGAGCAAACCTCTTTCCATGGGACGGAGGAGGAGCAAAGTCAACGTTGACTTTGCTCCTCCTCCGTCCGATGGAGGGAGGTTTGCTCCATAGCTAGCTTATTCCTTATTAAAAGGGTAAATCCAGGTGTGCTGAATAGGTGAATTTGTGGCAAAGTAAATCTGAAATGAGGTACAGGAATCTAGTAAGTGGATTGAAGGCAATTCGAGAATGGATGATGCGGAGCATGGCAATGAATGGCAGTAAATTTCAAAGTTTGTGGATGTAGATTGCAATGACAATTTGGGAATTGTGATTGGTAAAGACAGCATATAAACAAAAATAAATTACCTAAATTATGAGAGCATTGAGACATTATTGGGAAATCCATTTGAATATGTGTAATGAATGTATAAATAATTTTCCACTGGGCGACATAATTCTTTTCATAAATGAAAGTAATTTATGTTTTTTAATTGTGTTGACAAAACAATGCTAGCAATTATGTTTTTCATTTATTAGGTTTCTTAATTGTGCTGACAAAACAACGCTAGGTGTCAATTTTTTATAAAAAGAAAAATTTAAAATTTTAATTGTTATTCTAAATCTGACAATTTGAGAGCAAAAGTATTTAGTCTATTCAATGTACTTAACCAATGAAAAAATAGGAATAACAAATTTATAAAATTAGAAATTATTTTTTCTAGTTTTAGAATATTAAGTTAAATATAAAATTACCATAAAACATTAGAAAAATATATTAAAACTTTGTTACTAATATAAAGTCAAACTAATTTGAATGACCAAACTGATCACTATAGTTCCCTGCCTTTGCGGGGACTAATAACAATGATCTTCTTCAAAAACAATAAGCACGTAATCAAACAATTTAAATTTTTTTTTTTCAAATTAAACGAATCAAAGTTAATTTCAATAACCATTGCTACAACATATTTATTTTTTATCATTTTTTTTTGGTTATTTTACATCAATTATGTTAACTTTTAAAAATGCTTTTTTGTTATTTTTTACATTAATTATGTTAACTTTTACTATAGTACAATATTTCATACATATATCAACTTTTATAAATTATAATTTTTTTTTTAAACAAATCAATATTAAAACTTAATTAAAATAATCACAAATTATATTAATGATCACGTATACGTATCAACATGATAACAACAAAACCCATCACGTATTTAACGATCACGTCACAAATTAAGTAATTAATAATCACAAATTATTATTAGTAAAAGTTATATCTCAATATAAGTATTGAGAACATATTTTAAAAATAAAGTTGATGGATGTTCAAAAATAGAAAACAGAGGAAAGTTAAAAAATCCAAGAAATAAAGATTTTTTCCAATTTCTTTTATCTAAATATTTCTTTCACTAGCCAATGAGTACCAATCACTTTTGAAGAAAAGACCTGAAAAGGGGACGTTACAACAATGGATCGACCTATTGTCTTCAAATGATGACTAAAAGCCTAGAGGAAAATACCAATTTCAGGTGAATCACTCATAAAAAGTTTATAGTGGAATTCAAATTCTTAATTAGTAAATGGATGAGGTTGCAATATCTCATTAGAGAATCATGGTGAATATTAGAGTACATACACTTTAAAGAAAATACACTTTATTATATTTTCTTTATAGAAGTGATCTTCCTTTAATTAAGAGCATCGGTCTGATGGGGTATCTAATGTAAAAAGAACAAGATAAACAATATAAAAACAAAAACACTTACTAAAATTACTTCATAAAAATTTAAGAATATTTCTAAACTTTTAAAACATAAAATTAAAATTCTAAATAAAACCAAATAAATAATCATCATTGTATTATCAAATTTTGAAATACAACTCTCATTATTGCAATCATTTTTATTATATAATATAATTTTAAAAACCAATAATATTATATTATATTAATTTAAATAAAAACTTTATAAAAGATTTAATAAACTTAACTAAACGTCACATAATTTATTCCTTGTCCTATTCTATCATGGGTTGCATTTCTCTCTTCTCCTCTTCTTCGGCCTTTTTCATTTTCCTTTCCATTCTTCTTCTCACCAACTCCTCCTTCGCCTTTTCCTTTCTCCTGAGTGAACTTTGAAGGTCCTCTTGTGACATCTGGGACCTCTTTTTCTCCCATTCTTCTTTGTTTTTTTGCATTTTCATCCGTGATCTCTCCAGATCTTCTTCTGATCTTTGCGACCTCTTTTTCTGCCATTCCTCCCTCATTTTTCTGCGTGAATTCTCGATATCCTCTTCCGACATCTGTGTCCTTCTTTTCTTCCATCCCTCTTCTGCTTGATTCATTCTCCTCCGGAAACTCTCCATATACTCGTTTGACATGTGCATTTTTCGTGTCTTCCAATCCTCCCTTAATATTTTAATTCTAGCCTGTAATTTCTCGATATCCTCTTCTGACATCTGCATCTTTCTTTTGTCCCAATGCTCCTTGGATTCTTTCATTTTCCTTAATAAACTCTCAGTATTCACCTCTGACATCTCCGAAAGACCGTGCCATAATCCTTGATCGTATATTACTCTCTTGCGCTCATCCGAAAGTACCTCGAAAGCTTCTGTAACAAATTTAAACGCTTCTTCCGCTCTTACGGATGGGTTCTTATCAGGATGAACGTTTAACGCTATTTTTCTGTACTGTTTTTTAATCACTTTATCTTCCGCTTGTGGATCAACCTGCAAGATCCTGTAATAGTCCCTGTTTCCACTGTAATCCTTTCGATCCGTTGCAGCCAGAAGGACATCTAGAACTGAGATTAATTGGTCAATGCCTTCTAGCTTAGGATACAAACGTCGGGCCTTTTCTGCAAGCATCATTGCACCTGAAACATCATTCCCTCTAACAATCGCTTCTTCTGCAAGTTCCTTGGCTTCTGTTGCCAGGTTCCTATGGCACTCCATGAAATCGCACTGCTGTTAGTCTCTTCGCAAAACTCCTTCGGTTTTATCTGACCTTAGAACCGGGACAGCACGGGGTGAGATTATCACCAATATTATCGGGGAATGAATATAAGTATAGGAAAATAGCTTCACGCTCAGAATTGGATGTGTGATCGTACGATCAGCATATCGTTTTTCTAATGAAATCGGTTCACTAGGCCGTCAATCTAATGCATCGCGACCTTCCATGAGTCGCCGTAGGTCTTGGGAGCTGGTCTATACGGTATTAGTAAATGGGAAGCAAAACCAAAAAAGAAGGTTTTTTTTTGGCTTTTGTTTTACAATGTTAGTTATCATTTACAGTTATGTGGTTAGAATTAAACATTTGAACATCGATTAAGCATAAGATTTTGTCTTAATGGTTATATATATAAATTAACATTAACATTTATTGTTGTAGTTTTAGACTTAAACATTTAAATTTATAATTAATCATAAAATTTTGTATTAATGGTTAGATATAAATTTTTAAGGAAAAAAAAAAAAGAGTGAACCATTAAAAAAAAAAATGAGTTGCCACAAAGTAGTGATAGGCTTTAGAACCATGTTTCAAATAAACAAAGAAGCATCCCTATATCTAATGGCATAATGGCTGAGGTCCATTTTTCCATCAGTTAGCTTATTATTATTTCTTTTTTAAATAATCCCTTAACTAAAGCTTATTTAAATTTTAATCAACATGTATTTAAGCATAACAAAATATGACCATCATAAAATTGATCCAAGAATTAATGTTTAAATAAATAAATAAAATGCATTTATATTATTAACATTGTTATATTGTTATTATAAGATATAAAAAATATTTTAGCATTTCTTAGAAGTAGTTAGTTATTAGCTTTTAAGCCCTACCAAAAAAGAGGATAAGGCATGCAGAAAAAGAGAGAAAACACAAGAGTGTGGAATCTAGAGAAATATTTAATTACTGAAAGTAGCAGAGAGCTGTCAAAGAACACTTGAAGAGTGCCAAGATCTAGAATAAAAACAGCCAGTAAAACGCCGCCTAGGAGAGCTCTAAGTTCTCTAAGTAAATCACTCTGACTAACGGATTGGTGGCAACTTAAAAAACTGAAGAAGTGAAAATACAAATTGTGATTCTGAGCAAGTAGGTTGAAACCTTATAGATTGAAGTAAAATTTGGAGGTTCCTAAAGACCAGAGAAGCCTGGCTACTCAATATCTAGTTCTAGAACACATTCATATATGATCTACTTTAACACATTCATATATGATCTACTTTAACTTAATATTAGTAGAATTGTTAAATAAACTAATTAGAGTAACTCTACTCGAGCAAATACAATTAAAGGATGAAAAATGTTGTTGATATACTCAACAAGGGTTCTGCAGTATTTCTATTCCGACAAATAATAGAGTAATGTTCTACCTTTATGGTACAATAATACAATTATGTTTGTATTATTTTCTTTAAAACAAATTGATTACAATAAATTCATTAATTATCATTGAGTAAACACAGTTAGAATGGAAAATGTATGAAAATACAATAAATTATAAATGTCTAAGATTTGTATGATGATCGCTATTAGATGTATCCAATAAGCATCATGCTTACAGTCCTGTTTATAATAACATTTTAAGGAGAAAAACCCTAGGAATAAGGCAACACCGCATAACAAAGATAAGCCCTCGAGTATTAGCATTAGCTTTATACATTGAAAATATAACAAAATATTTCCCCGAGAGTTGCCAAAACTTCCATTCCATGATCTTACTTTTAAACAAAACTCTGCAAACTTCAAGTTACAAACCCTCTACATGAGTTTTTACTAAACTGCAATAAAGGCTGGTAATAATGATGGAAATAACTAATAACCACCAAATTCATAACATAACCATGAACAGAGGTGAAACATAATCCAAAGCAATTCGACGAACTCTTAAAGAAACCAGAGTATGGATAATCAGTAATATTGACAGTATTATACTGTTATTTAATAATAATTAGAAATGTGTAATAACTAACAGTTAACTCTATACCAACCTGTGCACAAAGGAAAGGATTGGAAAACGAAACCTTAGAGGAAACAATAGTTGAGGATCCTGCATTCCTCTCGCATTCGCCTTCAACAAATAACCGTGGAAGGAGTCATGAACGAGCGCTTACCATAATAACATAATAAAAAACGAAACTTTAGTTTACATATAACATAATAAAAAAACATGATGATGAAATTTAGTCTATCCGTCTTAAATTATTAATCCATATAAAAACTTTACCATACTGTA